>CM024763.1:121961366-122046371 GCA_014218235.1 Colocasia esculenta | reverse complement strand
AAATCCAAAAGTATTGAGAAATGTACAATAAAACACAAGAAAGCAAAGGGATGACTACTATAATATCTACTGAGTGGACAAATAACTCATGGTATAAATAAAAGAGAGAGAGTAGAGAAAGTTGCACACAAGGGAAATCAAGTTGACCATGAAAGTAGATATATCAGATTGTGAAAGAAACTGAAGTTACTAGTTGATGCTTTCACTGTCACTTCCTCTCCCATCTTTTAAACTATAAATTAGTCAAGGCCTTGGCTCTATTGGAGATTTTTAAAGAAACCATCACAAATATTGTGCTGATGCAAGACTTACATAATACTTAGTATAGAAGAAAGAATAGGTACATGGCATCCCATGAGAAGCATCCTGCTAGGCATCCAATATTTACAGTCCCTTTGATTGTTTGAAAGGTGAGCCGAAATTAAGTGGGTGTTTGAAGGTGAGACGAATACTCAGCCTTTGGCCATGGAAGTGTAACATGGTAATTGTTCGATATGATGATCAGAAGCATGGGTTCTCGTGCAGAAGCTCAATAAGGTCTCAGGTAGCAGAGGTACTTTCTCATAACTCAGGGAGGAAATGACACAATGCATTTATTATGGTTCCAACCATAAGGTTGTTGTAAACTTTATATCAAAAAAAAGATTGATAAGGACTGGGCTGTGGATGCAGCATAACGAAATCATAAACTTGTCGACTACTTTTAGAATCTCTTCAGAAAGAAAACCAACAATTTAAAGTGTAAATACTTTGTAAAGATTTAGAAGAATAGAGCAAGAACAAAACTTGATTTGAATAGGGAGGATTGGCCCATTGGCATGGTTTGCCATCTCCTACAAGATCACCAGGATCTCTCCAAGATCTCTGTATCTCCAAGGTTCCCAAGAAGAAATTCTCCTGAGATCAAGAATAAGAGGGGGATGGAAGAGCAGGAAGAGTAGGAAGCAGAGTAGGGTAAAGGAGGATTAGGAGGAGAGAAGCAGAGGGGGAGAAAAAAAGAAGAGAAAGGAGGAGAAGGAGATAAGAATGGTCTAGTTTTAAGTGTTATTGCATGCTGAGATGTTATTGTGATCCAAAAAAGCAATTTGTCTACCTGTGTAAATGTGTTTGCATCATTCACATGGTATTTTTTTTTTAAGTGGATGGTACCACGTGTATATGTTAAGAAAGAGAGAGGATGTACAAGTATAGGAGGGCCAAGAAAACACCCAAAAAGGAACCTCCCCACAGCACCTATACAAAAGGCTAACACCAAGAAGGTGTAAAACACTCTACCCTTCCAAAACACCCAAAAGAGGAGACTGATGAATTTACATTAGACAAATTGATTACCCATCCTTCACCCTATGCCAAACAAAATGGAGCAACGTCTCCACCGACCGAACACTGCCAATTGACCATGTCATAAGCTTTTTCAACATCCAACTTGAGGACCACTCCCTTCCTCCTCTATTACTTGAAGGCATAGATACACTCATGTGCCACCAAGAAGTTATCCAGACTGTCTCTCTTTGATGGAAGCTCCCAGGTAATGACTAACTAACTTATCCATCGTCAAAATCAATCTCCCTGATAACACCTTGGTAATGATCTTGTAGGAACCATTAAGTAAGCTGACAGGCCGAAAGTCCCTAAAATTCATAGCCTGACTTCATAAGTATAGGAACCAAGAATGTTTTGTTGATACATCCCAAATGTGCTCTATCTTCCTAGAATTCCTTCACTGCGCCATACGGTTCTGTTTAATGAGACTCCAACACCTCTGGTAGAACAATAAGGGAAAACTATCTAGACCTAGGGCTCAAACACCTACTAAAGAAAGCACTACCAGGTGGACTTCCTCCTCAGAGAAGGGGAGAGATAAAGCGTCACATTCCTCGAGAGAAAGGTGGGGGAGGTGGTCAGCGGCAAATCTCACCCTACAGGAAGCTTCCTCCGTGAACAAGGAGGAATAGAAAAGACTCGCCTGGTGCCTAATATCCACCTGTGAAGAAAAACATTGGTTCCCCACCATAATGGAGGAGATGTGGAGTTGACCCTCCTTCCTGAAACAATATGTTGAAAGTATGCAGTGTTCTTGTCCCTCTCTTTAATCCATCTGTCCCTGGATCTCTGTATCTAATAAATTTCCTCCTTGGCCGAAATCATCAAATTGACTCCTTAAGAAATCCCCAATTACCTTGTCTTCCTCATTCATAAGTCATGCTTCCTCCAAGCTATCAAGAGCTGAAAGATGTTGAATAACCGTGTCCTTCGCCACGTTGCTAGGGAGGGATTTACCCGCTCCCATGAGTGGACAAGATAAGCAGCATGCTTAAGCTTCTTCACCAGGGTGCCCATAGCGAAGGCATCGCGATCCTCACAACAAACGATGTCCGAGAAGTAAAAGAGATTAGCTTTAGGAACCCTACAACCTCCCCTCCGAACGAACACCCTAGAAAGGATATGCCCTCCTTGTCACACTTGGGCAAAAGAAACCCCTCCAAGATGACATCACATATGCCTACCTCAGGGCTCAAGAAGGTTCCACGTCCATACAACCATCTACCCAGCCGGAGAAGGCAGTCGCCGACCGCCAGAACACCTGCCGCCACCAACTCCTCCACCAACAGCTCCTGCATACCCTCCACTAGAAACACCTCAGGACCGACTTGAGACACCTCCCAGTGGACTCCCTTCAAAGCAGTGAGTTTGTGCTTGATGTACTCCACGTAGGTCCTCCCTTCACCAAAGTCGCATCCAGGCATCTCTGTAGACGTTCCGCCTTCTTCCTCAGAATTTCCTCAGGAAAGCTCTCGGTCTCCACCGCCCTCTTGTTCCCCATAATCGCACCCTGATCCTTGGGAGCGGCCTTCACCACCTCAGCATACGACTTGACCTGTGTTGGCCTCTCTGCAGGCTACGACCTTGGCCCCGGCCTAGACAGGAGCGGCTGATGTGACCTCTTCTCCCACAACATCGGAAACAAGTCGGCTAGAGACCTGACCTTAGGGCTGCAATCGGGTCGGATTCGAAACCGGAAACACATATTCTAATTCTGATAACCAAAATATAGTTCCGATTCCGATAAAATCGGAATGGTTAATTCTGATTTCATTCCGATAACATTATCGGAACCGAAATTCCGATAAGCGAATGTGTTTACCATGATTTTGCCTTTTGAGTTTATGGATAATTTATCGGAATAACTGATTCCAATTATTTTTCAATTTCGATTCTGATAACTTATTGGAATATCCGATACCGATTCCGATAAACTATTAGTATCATTTTTCAATTCCAAAACCAGTATTTTTTTATCAAAATCGAGTCGGAATATCGGAATATCATGTTCCGTTTACAGCCTTACCTGACCTGTCTAGATAGCCTCGCCGTCGAGCCACCTCCCAATGGGATGCGGTTAGCCCCTCATACCAAAAACCATTCGCAGAACTTCTCTCTCTATAAAATCCTGGAAAGAGAAATGATAACTTCTTACATGGTATTTTGTTAATCTAACCGTATGGAGCAACTAACGGCATTTCCAAATAAATAATTATTATTATGGCATTTGGCTCCTATTCGGCTATTCCTCATCTTTTAAGACCTCTACTCTTCAGTCTTCCAAGATGTCATTGAGATCTGATACAACATTCCTAGCCATTGTTTGTGGGGCAAAGGGGATTGAAAAAAGCTACTACAAATGCTTAAGCTTTATCCAAGAGATAGGAAGGTACTCTCCTAATCCTTCCTTTTACATGGGTTTGTCGTGTAGAAACTGAGAACATAATCAAGGGATACATATATATATATAATACACACACACACATATATATAAACATATACATAGGTACATCTCTTTTTTACCGATCAAAATTATATATGTATATGTGTGTGTATCTTTTTTGCATCTTTACCAAGATCTCTCCAATATCTCCTCTCCCCAACCCATCTGAGATGAAACTAAGATCCAATATGGCAAACTTTGCTCGTTAATCATTGTTTTTTTTGGATAGGACAAGCCAATTTTCTGATCATTATTTTCATCTTTTGAATGGGAGGTAGAAAATTGAAGAACTTGCTAATTGGTAGTTGGGAAGCCACTTCTTTTACTTCGATGTGAATTGCTAAAGTCAAAGCTTCTTGACATAAGGCCAAGAGCTTTGGTTTTAGGGATGTGAAGTTTGTTCTGTTGGTGTGTTCTGAGAATTTGCTATCATCCTCTGGGATCAAGGGGATTCGCTGTCCTTCATCTAGGAGATACATTTTCCTCGAGTTTCTTCTATGATGATGTTTTCTTTTAATTTGTGTCAATTGAGGTATGGTGTATGTTATAGAGAGAGTGAGAGCATCTTTTGGTTTCTGGTTTTTCTTAGGGACCTTGAGGTGCCTCATTGTACCAGGATGTATCATCTTTATGGTTTATAGTTTCTACTACTTGCTGTCTTTTCAAAGGGGTCAGAAACTTCCCATTGTATTGCTTTGTCTTCTAAAGGGTGACTTTGCTTTATTGCAAGGAGCTTACTTGCATTGGAGGTCTACCTCCACCTGTAAAAGTGACTCACATGTAAATCAAATTAAACTACAAGGCTTTGGTTGTTTGTAATTCACTTTTGAAAGTAACAACCATACTTAAGTGCTCTAGATCGTTAGCAGGGGGAGAGAGAGAGAGTGAGAAAATAAAAATAGTGAACTGCTAGATAAAAATACAAATGTTTCGAATGCCACGGACGTTAAGAGTAACAATTCTGCTTCAGAATGACCACTAAATCATACAATGAAAATTGTATGAAAAAGACCACAAGATCGCAACACACCCATCACACGCAACGACGTACAAAATTCACCGATAAATCAACTCTATAAAAAGACAAACAAGGATGCACAGAACTCACAGGGGCACGGTATTTTCCTCACCTTCTACAGCTTTCGTATCCCGGGAAACAAGAAATTTAAAGAAGGTTAACGGGCACATGCATAAAACGACATCCTCGGAGCTCATAAAATCGTTCCATGTCGCGGCAGCCCGCCCACAAGCATCCGCAAACCGCGGGATGCCCACGAAGAGAAAAGAGCACTCGCTCAACACGGTCGGCAAACGTGAAACGAACCTGCGAGGGGAGAGGAGAAAATTACCTTCTTCGGCAGATTTGCGGAACTCCTCAAGGCACTCGGCGACTCGAATGCGGGTGCCCTCCGTGACGACGGTGGACTGCTCGCCCTCCCCGTCTTTCCCCTTCTTCTTCCCTTTCCTCCCCATCGCCGGTCGTCCTCCTCCTCCGCTGCTGTTGCTACCGCCGCCGCGTCGTCCTCGCAGGGTGAGGGTGGTGGGGGGCGCTTCGAAGGATATTCTAGTTTTTATTCCTGACGCCAGCTCTTCGGATACTTGTCCATTTCTTTTCCAAACTCCCCGTCTAGGGCTTTCTTCGCGCCCTTCACTTCCACGGGGAAGCTTGCTTACGTCAACCGGCAGTCTCACGTGCGGATCCGTCTCGGCAATTCGGATGGCCCGATACGATTTGAATCGGATTTGGATCACGCCAAATCGCTCCCACCTGGATCGGCTTTTAAAAGCGATTCAAACCTATCTTCTTCGGTTCTTTCCCACCCGATCACACCTGTCTAAGCCCAAGCCTTGCGCCATCACCCTTTTTCTCACTTTTTTTATCATCTATCTTAAGTTTTTTAAATATATTTTTATTGAGGAAGCAATAGAGGATCATTTAGTACTAATTCAATCCGATATTATTCTCTCCAAAGTAAGATTTAAATTTTAAATCTAAGTTTTTTTTTTCATTTATATTACTTTTAACTATAAGATTGATGAAAAAAATTATTGCAAATAGTTAGACACTATTTTCAACAAGTTTTTGCATGGGTCTAGGGTAGATTAAGATAGATTTGGGATGTGGTTGGAATAAAACTAAAATTTGAAAATAAATTTTATTTTTTTATAATCTTAGAATTATTCTAATGATGTAGAGGGACTTAAGAATATAGATCTACCATTTTCATGTATCATCTTGCATGAATATAAAATTTGAAATTTAATTTATTGAAAGCTAAATATACTATTTAAAAAAATCGCTATATTAGTATATTGTTATACTAAAGTGATATTTAAACATCATGTGCAAATTTTGCATAGATCTATAATTTATATAAAAATATGTCGTTAAATATTACTATTGTATTTAAATACCATCTTAGATGTTAAGCATGAAAGCCGCTACAAAAAATATTTAAGAGACTAGACATGAGCAAAGGGGGCACCGCCTCGCTACACGAAGTCGCTGACATATGTTGAAATATGTTGACAGCTTATGTAGTTGTTGATACAAGATCAGTGGTAAATGATGACATATGTTGATGACATGTGCCACTGACATATATGCAACATATTTCAATGATTGATAGTAGCATGCTGACAGATTTTTTATGTGTCTCACATATGCACTTTAACATGTTTATGTATTTATTTTTTTTATTTAAACAAGTTATAAATATTCCCATTAGTTGCATGCCTCTCTACCTACACAAAAGATCGAAGAAAGACATTGACAATCATATGTAGCATACGGTTCAAATGTGTTCTTGTGTGAGTAATCGAATGCGCCAATCAACGCATGATTGATCGAATCAAAGTATCATTTGATATTGTGTGTACTAATTAAGTACATCCAATTGCTGCATGGTTGATTGGGTCGTTCAATTCATCAGATTAAGGTGTACTGTGCGATATCGAATATTGTGTATGTTTGGTCTATGTATGTGATTGATTAGTTGTTATATCATCTTGTATGTTGATCGAATACTATGTTGGTCTCTAAATATATAATCAACCCTTTTGATATTGATCAAATTAATGGATAAGATGCCACTAATCAAATGTATCAATCGGCGCACGCCCACGATAGATTGGCATCATCCGATCTTCATCAACTAATGATAAAAAAATATTGATTGATATATATATATATATAGTTCATCGAGTCATCCAATCTTGTGTGTTGTTCGATTAATACACCAATATTAACTATAGTTTAAGTGTAACTTTTATTTATTTAAATATATGAGAATATTTATACATGAGATCAAATAGATATAGATAAGTCAAATTGATCATAATATATTGAATATATTATATGAATATTAAAGGGATCAAATGTAATACCCTAAATGTATGGATCGTAGTTTATCGAGTTTGGGGTGTAAGTGGGTGTATATGTGTGCTTACAGGTTGTGTAGCAGGGTGTGAGGCTGGAGGGTTGGAGATCTCAGCCCAAACAGACCTCTGACATGTTCATTAAGAACGTGACCAACACAGGCGTTGTGATCCTTACATGAACGCGACCACCTGCTACGTCGCAATTTAGCATCGCTTTTACGTGGGCGCGGCTGCATGCGCACTGCGTGGCACATGCAGGGTCGCCGGGATTGAATCGCGACGGCGGGGTACGTCGCGTTTCTAAATGCGACGGCCTAATACATCGCGATTTAACCTCTATGTAATTTGGCCGAACAGAGCAATTACATTGTTCAGCTGAAGGGGAGGTTGTTGAGGGTTTTTGTGGGCGATTTAGGTGTTTTGTTGTCCGTTCGGCGTGGTTCTGGTGCGAGGAGGTGCTTCGGAGCGCGGGAAACCTCTGGCCGATGGTTGTTTTGCGTTTCATCTGTTGGTAGGGGGCATTTCCTTTGTTTTACCGTCTCCTTGATTGTGTGGATCGTAACTTGGTATATAGAGTTTGCCTAATGGTTCATGCTTGGTAGTACCATGTGTAGGGCATTGAGTGAATGGCTATTTCCAACTTTTACAGCATGTATATGTGGTTTATGTGATTTCCATATTGAAGATGCAGGTTTTTGTTCTTCAGTCTAAAAGGCGACGGACCCAGACATCGCATTGGCGATGGGCTAGTCCGTCGCGATTCAAGCTCAGATTGGCGACCACTGTGTCGGACGTATTTCAGAATGTGGCCACCCGAGCTCAGAAGTTATGTGGCCAGTCTGTCTGGTTAAGGGGTACACTGCTTGGGCAATGATGGATAAGCAATGTAGGGTTTGTATGGGGTGTATTAACTTATACTGTGCTTGGAAACAACGGGTTTTGCTTGGTTTTTGTGTGCATAGCAAGTTGGGTTGTTTAGGCTTATGTGGTTACTCTGGTGGTTCTTTGTGGATACCCAAGTCGATCCCCAGTTCTTTGTGAGCCAAGCACCGGTTGCTCAGGGTTTATCTCGGTACGGTGTGTACCGTCGAGGTTTGTGTCGTCTTTCTAGACACCCTCACTCTTGTAGTTTGAGTTGTACGTCAGGTTGAGGGAAAGACGGCAGTTGGCACCGACTTGTGTTTGTGGGTGTGCAGTCGCTTGTAGCGCGCTCGTGGTTGGAGGACGAACACCAGTAGACGTACTAGTCCCCAGCTAGTCCAGTTTTTCCAGTGCCTCACTTTAGGGAGCTCGGGCCGGAGTCCCTAAAGGTGTCAGGCTTGGGCCTGCAGCTGTGTGGTCTGCAGAAGTGGTGTTGGTTGGTCTCCACAGTTTTTTGACCCTGTTGAGGTGGAGCGGCAGCTGGACCTTTCGTCCGTGGCTGCGAGGCTGAAAGGTAGTCTTGTGTTGTTTGTCTGGGTCTATGGCTGGTGCCGCGAACCAGTTCTCGTGACTAGTGTGCGGCGTGCCATTCTTTAGCTTGCACACGTGTACGTGGTTAGCAGTTTATTTATTTACAGTTGTAGTACCATGTGCAGGCTGAGTTACATTGTTAATTGCTTATAAGCCATGCTTACTATATTTGTTGTACATTATTTTCTCAGCTTTTGGGGAGTTACCCTACTGAGCCAATTACTTGTGAGGCTCACCCATTCTTCTTCCAGGTGAAGGAGAGCAGGAGGGTTTTTATAATATCCAGTATGTTCGGATCGAGGTTTATCGGGTTTGAGGGCCAATGTATGGCCCACTGGTAGACCATGTGGGTCTACATGTGTTTTTATAGGTATGTGGTAGCAGGTGGGAGGCTGGAGGGTTGGGCAACCTAGCCCAAACAGGCCTCTGCCAGGTTCAATAAGAACGCGTCTAACACAGACGACGCATCTCTTAGTTGAACGCGTCCACCTGCATGGACGCGATTTTCGGCCGCCGCTACGTGAGCGTCGCTGCATGCGCACCGCGTGGTGCATGCAGGGACGTCAGGGTTTAAACGGGTCGCCGATGTCGGACGCGTTTCTAAACGCGGTGGGAAGACACGACGCGATTTTAATCCTGTGTATTTTGGGCTTCTGCCCTAGGCCGAACAGTGCACTGGCACTGTTCAGCTGGGAGAAGCTGGCTGCGGGTTTTTAAGGGAGTTTGGGCGATTGTGGCTATTTTGGCATCTGTTCGGTGTGATTCCGGCACGAGGAGGTGCTTCAGAGCACGGGGAACGCCGGGATATTGTCAGATTTGCGTTTCACTTACAAGTAGGGGAACTTTGCCATGTTTTCTCTTCCATGGATTGTATGGGTTAGGGTTTACAGATTTTGACATGGGAATAGTGTATGGAGGGTAGAGATCATGCTTAGGGTTTCATTCATGTATTTACTTCCCTGCTAAAATAGCATGTATGGTCAATGGGTGTGATTTCCGGAACAAGGGTAAGATATGGAACTTAGTTCAAAATGAATATGTACATCTCATGTGAACATATGTAAGATATAGAATCTCTTATATGTTCAGTGTGTTCTTTCATATTTCCACGGACATATGTGTGTTGATATCCCTTGAGAGATTATAGCTCATTCGCGGGAGACGGAGTCGTGTCGGACACGTTATTGGGTTAACGGGCCTGAACGGCGGGGACCGTCACATCAAATATGTAATGTAGTTAAGTATATATGAATATATGTGAATATACTTGTATATATATAATATAGTTGAATATATTTTAATTACATTAAAATAATTTTATTTACATCCATGGGTCAAATACATAGATAATTATATTTAAATATATAATAATTATACCCAATTCATTTAGATAGGATAGTATAGGATGTATAGATAATTATATTTAAATATATGAATACATTTATACAAACATATATAATTAAATATGATTAACTATATAATGTAATTTAATATATATATTAAAAATATACATTTAAATCAAACATATGTCAACAATTGAGTTCTAACCACTATCATATAAAACAATTGTCCTCCCTCCCCGTGCCAAATCCCTAATTCCCCTCTCCCCTAGCCAAATCTCCAATATTTCTCCCCTCCTTCGCAATTAAAACCCCTCCTCCCCCCGACACCCCCGTGATCGTCGCCCCCACCGTTGCCTCCGACCACCTCTACTACCACCTCTAGCTTCCTCTAGTCACCCCTCCACTGTCGTTATAGTACAACCATTTACCCACCCCCCTCTCACCTTCTCTCTCTCATTCTCTATGATATATGCTTATGTATGCATGGGGTGGAGGGGTTGCTCCGACAAGTTGTGGGGTTTCTGGGAGAGGCGCATGCACAGGGGTGTGGGGTTTCACATTGGTTTAGGGCACTAATTAAGGTCGGGGGTCACAGTATGAGTGTGCATGTGCGGCGTATGGGGTGTGGTCGATAGTGCAGCGGTGTGTAGGGGGCTGGCCGATGAGGGTGGAGTAGGCAAGGTTTGTGTGGGGGACATGTGGCGGTATTGTTGTTGGGGGGGAGGGGGATCTAGTAAGAGGTGCTTGGTAGCACTGTAGTTGGGGCACAGGGTGTAACACCTTGCACTTATGTTTTATATATTTGATTTAATTAAATTTATTTCAAAATGTTAGACATATATTTTTCTCTAGGTATTAATTATTTTTTACTCGATTACTTCCTTAGAAAGATTCTCACTAGAAATATTCACACTAGAAATGAGAATCTTTTTTGTCACAATATAAATAAAATTATTTTAAAAGTCATTCTTACCTCCATCCCTCGTAGCTTGTAATTGTTGTTTTGAAAATTTTATAAGTGACGTGGCATTAACTATATATTGATATTTTTCATTACAAAATTATTGACAACTCTTTTGTGATAGTTAATAGTCATAAAATGTAGAAGACATACAAAATCAAAAAATTCCCAAACAAATAATAAACCATGTGTTTCATCTTTATGTTCTAAAGCTCATTCTTAATAAATAATATTAAGTACATTCACTACATAAGAGAACATAAGAGTCCAATTTATGAGATTTTTATAATAAGAACCTCAATGGGTATCACCCGCTATTTTCATACTTATTTATTGATTCAAACCTCGAAGATCACTATTACTTAAGATTTTTATAACACTAGCAACTTACTTTTCTCAAATAGTGTCTCAACGTTTGTAAGAATATATAACCATATTTATAATTTGAGTAACAACAAAAAAAAATTAAGACACATCACCATAATTTTAAACAATAGCTACAAGGGTCGAGCTGATGAGTAAAACAATGAATTTAATATGTTGAGCTATTATCTATGATAATCAAAACTTTAAAATATGTGAATTCACCTTATATATTACTAGCTCTATCATAGCACCCCTCTTTCTTGATGATCAAAACAAATGTCTACACACCTCTCTCTCTCTCCCCCCTACGTTGCCCCCACACTTCTCTTTCTTTCTCTCGAGCTTAAAGAATTCTGACGAAGGAGAGACTAACGTAATATAAATAAGGAAACAAATATAAGTTTGTTCACATCATAAAAATGAGATATATTTGCATAAATATATTAGAATCAATTATATTTTGACAACTATTTATTAAAATGAGAAAAAAAATTCCCATATTAAAATGACTTGTGGCCACATTTTCCGATTCGATAGAAATTCCTTTTGGACGATAGTGAGAACTGACAAGGACAAACATGATCTGTGGGGACTTGATGCCATGCGCTAACCAAAAATTGAGTGATGCTTGGTGCACACCATTAGTGCAAACCAAGTTCCACATCATCAAGCACACCAAATGGGTGAGTGTCATGTAAATAAGCGAGGACGACATGGAAAGGAAGAGAGAGAATATGTAAAAGGAGAAGAAAAACAAAACTTTTATAGCTTTTGTGCCTTCTCTTCTCCCTCATGTCTCTCCTCCTCCTGCTCCTCGTTCAAGCGTCTGAGCAAGAGTGTCCGCCTCATCCTCCTCATCCTTGTTGGAGTAGTGGTGTCTTGTCTCCATAGAGCTGCATCGGGGACAAGGGGACACCGGGGGTGCTGCTCAGCTTCGGCGGAGAGGATGGAAGAGAGGGTTGATCGCTGCTCAGCATCCATGGTGGGCTTGTGCTACGACAATTCTTGCCCGGAGATTGCCACTGATGTAGATACCGTGGCAGCACAACTGGCTCCTCAAGTACTCGCTCGTGGCCCCAACACTTCTACTCCTCTTGCGGGAGGTGCAGTGTAAAAATCGCGATCGTCCAGATTTGTGTTTAATGGTTCTAGCATGGTGCTCATGGCCAATGTGGGATCAATGAGTCTTGATTGTGGCTTTCAGGTCTTGTGTAGGTGTTGTGGAATTAAGTTTTAGCCCATATAGCTTGCAGGTTTTCTGATGAAAAAGGCGTCGGGGTATGTCGTCACGTTTTGAACGCGATGGCTTCCTATATCGCAATTCACCAAACAGCCTTTCTGGTGCGCGACACGTTTGGCGACGATTTGGTCCGTCGCGTTTAATGCATGTTAAATGCGACGTCTGCCTCCGTCGTGATTTTGAATGTGAATTTAATGCTCTATTTCGGGCCAGACAGAGCAGGGTTGGCTCTGTCCGATGGGAGGGGAGCTGCTGTGGAGATCCTATGGCATTTTCTGGCTTCTTTGTGGCTGGTCCGATGCGGGGTCTAGGCGAGGAGGGCGTCCGGAGTGTGGGCAGGCCGACGATGTGGTGTTATTTGCATTTTATGGGTTCTTCACGTTGGTAGGGAGACTTCCCCTTTTACTTTGTGTTATTTAATTGGTTAAAAGCTTTGAAAGCATGAGATGATAGCATGTGGTAGCTTAGTTTTCATTTTATGAGTTTCTGTGTGGGTTGCATGGTGTGTGTGTGTGTGTTTGTTTCTAGGGAAGGGAATAAGGTTTAGCCGCCTGCCTGAGAAGGAGACAAACTGAATCGTCGCGTTCATGTGTTCCAATTGGGTTAAACCGACTGGTCTGAACGCGACCACGAGTCTAGTCGCGTTCTTGTTGAACGCATTGGTGTGGTCAGTCGCGATTTGGTGTATGGCTTGGTGCATTCTTTGTCGCGACATGTCGTTCCGTCATAATTTGCGCTTTGAATGCCAGTGTTTGATCGTTTGGCTTGAAAGCTACGTATTGGGTCGTCACGTTATGGTCACGACACTAGGCCCTGTCACGTTCGGTTTGGAATCGCGTTTGGACAGGTCGTCGTGTTCTTAAAAGCGACGCCTGTGTCCGTCGCGTTTCAGCTTCCGAGGTTTGTTAGTGGTGGCTGGGCTGTGATGGTTTGGTGTTGACCTAGCCCTAGTTTTCTAGGGTGATGTTAGGATGTGTAAGCTGTTATTGTGTCAATAAAGCATGTTTAAGTTAATGAATTGGGTTATGGTTAATTAGTAAGTTATGATAGTAACGTTAATGTGATTATTTGTGTTATGCATGTTGTAGGTTTAATAGTTTGGAGTATGTTTAGTTAGGAAGTTAAGTTTAAGTGTGTTAATTATGTTAATTACATGGTTAATGTATATCGTGGGTTGTGTTGCTATGGAGGTCATGGAATGACCAATGATAGGAAAGGTTTTATGTGTTTATGTGGTTCATGTGTATAATAGCGTATAATTGCTCGGAGGTCACATGGTGGCTAGTGACGAGCCAATTAAGTATGTGTATCGTGGTATAAGTTTTACCGGTATGCTAAGTAATCGGTGTGTTTTATGTGTGGGCCGAGTGTGGTGGTCTGGCGCCTATTCCAGAATGCCTCTCTAGCCGGGTACCCCAGGTTCTTTGTGAGCCAAGCACGTTGTGTTTGTTGTGCTCGGGGTTTGTCCCAATACTGTATGTACCGTCAAGGTTTGTGTCGTCTTCCTGGAGACCCTCACTCCTGTGTTTGAGTTGTACGTCTTGTAGAGGGAAAGACGGCAATAGGGCAGAGACTCGAGAGTTGTGGTTGTGTTCGGTCACTTGTAGCGCGCTGGTGGTTGGGGGATGGACACCAGTATACGTACTAGTCCCCAGCTAGTTTTGTGTTTCCAATGCCTCACTTTAGGGAGCTCGGGCCAGAGTCCTTAAAGGTGCCAGTCATGGGCCTATAGTTGTATGGTCTGCAGGTGTGGTGTTGGTTAGGCTCTACCATTCTTTGGCTTTACTGTGTGCTTGTGGAGCAGCAATTGGACCTTTCGTCTTTGACTGCAAGACTGAGAGGTAGTTCTCGTGTTGTGTTGTCCGGATTAGATACTGGCGTCATGAACCAGTAGTCTGTTCCCATGAGGTGGCGTCGTTCTTTTCGACTCGTGCTTTGCTAGTGGTTTTGGCTTATGAGTGGTGACTCACCGATTGTGGTTTGACTCATTGTGGTGTACCCTGTTGGTGGCCCAATTTGTTGAGGTTTTGTGGTGGTACCTCGTGGTGGTAGGTACATGTACCCTTTGTGGGTAGATGTTTGTCGTGGTACACTATGTACCAGCCTTTTCAGGTGTTAAAGGTGAAGCTGTGCTCCGTAGAGGTCGTGTCGTGTGACCTTCCACTCGTTGTGTTGTACCCTCTTGAGGGTAGTCTTCCGTGGTGTTTTTAGGTATGGTGGACTAGCTCCTTGTTAGCAATCATGTTACCCTTGTGTTTGTGGTTCGCCTGTGAGGCTTGTGGCCTAGGCATTGCCATTGTTGCTGTGGACTGGTATTTATGTACTAGTCTTATTAGTTTCTTTAGTTTCTGCAGGTTGTGCTAGATAGTGGGTTTTATTTAATTGCAGTTTAATTATGTTTAATGTGATTATGTTGTGATTTGGCTATCGGTGTTGCCAGTGATACTCTTTGTAGTTGAGGTCTCTTCAGTTTCTAGTTTTATTTGTTTTTGGGAGGTCTTTGCTGACCGTGACTAGTGAGGCTCACTCCCTTACAGTTCCTTTTAGGTGCTAGCCATGTGTTGGCTCGCAGTGGCGTTGTGGCAGACTTGTACCACTAGCAGTTGAGTCGTAGTAGTTGCTGTGTGAGCTTGTGCTCCCTTGGGGTATTCCCCAGGTAGTTATATTTTTCTCTTGGACATATAATAACGTGTTGGGACAATGTAAATAGTGGAATGAGTATAAATATATGTACTTTCTTGTGGTTTATACTCTTGTGGTTGTCTTTTATATTCTTACAAGACACTTATGCGAGTTATCCCTAGAAAGACTTCGATCTGTTCGCGGGAGACGGGTCTGGATATGGAGCCTTATTGGGCATAAATATGCAGTGTAACGACCCGACCTCTCGGACCCCCACCAGGGACCCCGAAGTTCTCATCGCCACCCACGGATCCGAAGACCCGGAAGGGTTAGAAGAAATAGTCTAGTGAGATATGTACTGAATTTAAATAACTATAACAATATAACAACTGTACAACGTGTCCCAAGCAAAAGCACATGTACGAGAAGAAAGGTGCAGTCCTTAAGGGCATACCCCGAAAACTTGCAAAGCACAACTCTCAACTCACTCAAATACAAGAGCTCACAACACTCAATCTCACTGTTGCTGACAACACACGGCGCCACACAGCCTCCTCGCAACCTGTCCCACACCGAGCTCCCGCGACGACAAGCCTCTAGCTAAAGGAAGTAAGGGGGGGGGGGGGGTGAGCCTCGCGAACAAGGCCCAGTAGGGATTATCAATCCCTCACTGGCCAGAGCATCAGGAACTTAGAAAACAGGAAACTACCATAGAAAGTTGTAAAGCGAAGAACACCTACAACATGGTACTACTAAGCAGCGAAACAAAACAGTGCAACACCACAACCACCAACCAAGGTCGTGACACACACACGACTCCCGTAGAAACCAACGGAGTCAGGCACAGAGTGGAAGCAACCCTCGGCACACCCGCCGAGACCACGTAACAACCATGCGAGAACGACATCTCACCGCAAGCACGACCACCTCAGACCTCCACAATGTCGAGGGCCCACAAGCAGAACCACCCCGGACACACCGTGAGGTTGGGAAACCACACGTGCCGGTGCCACCACGGACTGGCGCCCAAGAACGGGACTACGGAACCGAGAGGACACCGAAGCAGAAACCACCAGAAGCACGGGCCAACAAGGGCAACCCAACAACGCCCACAAAAGCTAGGCATAGTCAGGCTATAACCGCCGTGCAAGCTCGGGCAACAAGTCATACTTGGAAGCGTCGGGAGGAAACGTCGTCACAACAACAACAACCAAGCCACCGCCGCTAGCAACTAAGAGGGGGACACGCAGTCCACACCCTCCGCTCGCCAGCCTAGCTCCTGCCTCCCCTCCGCGGAAGAGCGAGACAGAGCCGCCACAGAAACACACAAACGCACGCAACACCACAGCCTGGCCAAGCTGCGGCCCCACGCCTAGCACCACTACGTGGCTCCGGAACCAACACAGAAAGAGGTAGTGAGACAAAGGACTATCAGGGCCGCGCCGGGAAGAAAACACCTCAACAACCTCGGCGTCCCACCCCAGACAAGAGAGCTCTACAAACGACTCAGCGCCGCTATCCAAACCTCATTTTCCCCTCCGCTCTAGAGTCCGCCAACTCGGCTGCCAACTTGAGCACGCTCGTAGCCCAGAGAACTCCCTCAATAGGCTCTCGAGGATGGCGGTCCCAGGCAATGGAGACTACCTCTGAACGGGACAAGCCCTCAAGTGCCAAGTACCGGGCGAACAGGCGGGGCAAGCACAATAAGAACCACGCTAAACCGCAAGTGCCAAGTACCGAGCGAACAGGCGGGGCAAGCACAATAAGAACCACGCTAAACCGCTGGCTTGTAACCCACGACAAGCCCAGCAAGCGAGAGGCATGCACGAACCCTCAAGAGGGTCGTCGGCCAACCAAGGCACGCACGAGCAAGCCAACCTCGGAACACCACCATAAGTATGGAAAGCCCGTCGCTCTGCTAATAATCGATTGACCGCCAGTCAATCGATTATTAGACAGACGCGACCTTCTGGCACCGCTGTCAAGACACGGCCACAAAAGTGTCATCTTCAGCCACTGAACGTAGCCAGGTAACTTGCCGCATTCCCCACCTGAAGGTCCTGGGCAAGCCAACCCTGGGGCACACGCCGACACCCCAACCGGAACCACGGAAACACCCGAGGCACTGTCACGTCCCCCTAGGCCGTCGCGATACCATCGTGATGGGGAAGGGCGAAGGGCACCGCGACAGCAACCCTGTCGCGATAGGGCAGCGCGTCATGACAGTAACCCTGTCGCGACAGGTAGGGTTGTTCATAATATGGTCCAACCCGAAAAACTGAACCAAATCGGCATGTTCGGTTCGGTTCGGGTTGAGAGGTCCCATGATTCAGTTCGGTTTCCTGTTGGAAAACGAATGAACCGAATATATATTAAATATATTTAATAATTAATATATATTAGAAAGGAGCGCATAGCCCAGGGCTAGCGCCTCCCAAATCCTTGGGCAGACCTGAGTTCGAAACTCAGGTCCGCCGTCTGGGCCTTTAAAATGTTTTTTTTTATTCAGTTCAAACCAAACCGAACTGGTTCGGTTCGGTTCGGTTTGAACTAAATTTCGGTCCGGTTTTGGTTCACCCAAAAAATGGGGTGAACCGAACCGGACCATGTTCACCCCTATCGATAGGAAAACGCGTTGCGACAGCGACCCTTATCGCGACAGGCAACCGCATCACGGTAAGGTCGCCCCCGACCGAGCAAACGCCTCTTCTGGTGTCGCGACGCGCACCACGGTCGCGACACCAGTAGAGAGGCAGACCCACATGATGCTCTATCTCAGGGCCGCCCACAAGACACATACATACCACATGGGGGAGGGGAGCATGGAGAAGCAGTAAACACTAACTATAAACCCCAAGGGGCTCCCAATCCACCCGGATCGAGAAGAGTTCAAGCAATCCCTACCTTAAACGAAGAACGAACCCCAATAGGGCCCTTCACGTCGGATTGGCCACCTCCTCCTCGCTCCACGCAAGCTCCACGATGCCGGACACCACGCACGACCCTCCTCCTTGCCTGAAACACACAAAGGGGAGAGAGGGAGGCGAAGCACCGCCGGAGGGGGAGAAGAGAAGGGAAAGGGTCGCCGGCCAAGGCCTTATGCCTTCGGCACCCAAGACGCGACGGGGCGACACATCGCGTTAAAGACCTTAATGTGACGGGTCAACGAACTGTGACAAGAATGCGTCCCCCAAGGATGCCGCGACAACGCGACAGGTCGTACTGACACACCTGCCACCCTGACAGGCGTCAAACGACTGAAATGACATAAAGCCGTCGCGACCCGTTGATCAGGCGCGACACGAAGACGCGACAGAGAAGCCGGGCGCGACAAGAACGCGACGCACGAGCTCGTCGCGACAAGGATGATTGTCGCGTTGGACACCCACGACGCGACACTAATGCGTCACCCAACCTGGATGCGTTAGTGGCCAGTCATCCCGGACACCAGACGGAAAGCCGGGAAGTCGGGTCGTACATCCTACCCCCCTTAAAACAATTTCGTCCTCGAAATTTAAGGCACGCCTAAAAGATCCCGAGGCACGAAACGAAGCACAGGGAGCAAACGTAAGACCAACGCGAATAAGCCACTAAATCTCAATACGACTTCCTCATAGCAACCATCGCAAAGCCAAACGCACGCGGAGCACACGAAGTGCGGGTGCGAAGAGCCACTAAGTCTCACCACGACCTCCTCGTGGCAACAACCACGTCGCCAAACGTGTGCGGGCACACAAAGCTGGAAAACTAACGGCTCACACAATGGGCTCCAAACACATGGGGAGCACACAACCGAAAACCAATGGCTCACAATACGCTCCAAATGCGGGTGGATCACCAAGCCGAGAAACCAACAGCTCAGTCCAGCCACACGTGGGGCGTCCAAATGGAACGACAACCCCACAAGTGCCGAGCAACGCCAAATCCGACATGAACAGCAGAAAAATGCTAGCCGAGAACCGCACAACTGCAGCCATCAACAAACCCCGATGTATGAACCGACCGACCAGCAACCCACTCTGTCGCCAGCAAAACCTGACAGAGGACGCAATTGCCAGCAGCAACACGAGAAACGCCGGTCAGCAACTTACTCTGTCGCCAGCAAAACCCGATAGAACACACAGTTGCTGACAACAACCAGGAAAAATGCTTGAGAGTCAAGCACAACACTAAGGGGAACAGCCTCACGCTACTAGAAGCAGCTAGCATCGGTCACCAGCCCAACCGAGAAACCACGCGAGAGACAAGAACCAGAGCGAGGACACGCTCGCGGAGAATCCTCAACGCATGAAACAACGTCCACCGCCATCGCTAGGTCTCAACCAGACCTTCCTCGCGGTTCCAACAGGGACAGCTAACACACGCGGAGAAACCTCCACACACGCGAAAACGACATCCACTGTCACCACTAGGTCTCACCCAGACCTTCCTCGTGGTTTGACAAGGACACCAACGCACGCGGAGCCACAAAAACTGGGAGTTACACGCTCCACAACGTGGCACACCGTGATGGAAACACGGAAGACCTCTAAAGTCAAGCCAAAACTTGGCACCTCACAACATCAACAAACCACGTGGTCGAGTACTAGTAAGCCAATAAGCCTCACTGTCACCAAACAAACCGATAGGAGACTCCGCCATCGACTTCTAGACTCACCAACGCCACGCACAACCGGAGAACCAACGAAGAGTTGGTAGCATACCCGCCAAGCACACACAGGGCCCAGCGCGGGTACCAACATGCCAACCACCAAAAAGACGCACAACCACACGGGAACAAAAACAACCGCAGAGGTCGAGGACAACATGTCGACCTCCGAGGGACCCAGACCGAAGCAGGGTACCACAACCGAACACACTCGCTCCCAAAGCGAGAGGAAAAACCAAGACACATGCTACGACCAAAGCCTGGCGTACCACCGATAGGGCTACCTAGACAAGGCAAAGCAGCCACCCTCCAACGGCAACGGTACAACCACAAGGCACAGGCTAGCGCACGTGCCCCAAAGGCGGAAAGCTCAACGCCTCCAACACCGAGCGAAGTCGTGAAACGACACACAAATCTCACGAACAGACATACAGGACAACACAAGGTGCTACCACAAGCACCGGAAAGCCACCTAAGGTACAACACAATGCACCCAGGCTCCAAACGGCACAAAAACTGAAACACTCGAGCACGAGCACATGGTGCTACCACGAGCACCAAAAACTAAACAAAGTGCAACACAGGTGCACCAGCAGCCGAAACAACACCATGGGCTAACAGGAAGAACTCTCCACAAGAGACCTGCCGAAAGCCACACGTAAAGGACCGCAAGCCTGGAAGGGTACAACAGGCCATGCTGGCCCCGACCCTTGAGGCACAAAATACGAAGCATCGAAAAACGCTCAAGGTGCAACACACACAACTGCACCAACAACCTGAGACGACACAGGGCCTACCAAAGGGGACTCTCCACTAGAGACCCACAACAGAAGCACACGGAAAGCCGACGACTTCAAGAGCACAACTACTACGTCAGCTCCAAAGACCACACAAAACACAGAGCACCGACTTTGCCGCACGGGGTGCAAAATAGACTCTCTGGCGCGCAAGAGCAAGAAGCACTACCTCTATCACAACCGATAGAGAGGCCAAACACCAAAACGATGACACGAAAAGCCTCTAAGTCACAATGGAGCACTCACCGAAATAACGCTCGCACGAGCAAGCAAACCCACAAAAATCAAAGCACAACGGAACAATGCTCACACAAGCAACCCAACAAGAAAATAATACTACCTTGCGCTAAACCAACAGGGACCCAATGCCCCAAATTGTCTAGACAGGCAACAAGAAACAATCAATGACAAACGGCACGAACAGATCCACCGACCCACGGTGCCATAAGGAAACGACAGCACGAGGGGAGCAACCAACTCAACCCAAAAACAACTCAAGGGAAGATGACTCCACCAGAAGGTCGCAACGATGCGCACCCTGATGACACAACACCACAGTGGAGCATCATCACCCCGAGCAACCAACGGAAAAGCATAGGAAGGAGACACACACAATAAGTCTCTTCCACACACGAGAGAGATAAAACCACAATGCAAGACTGACACTTCCACAAGAAGCACAGCCAACCAGACACCCACTATGTAAGGTCTCGGGTCTTTAGTGGATCCTTATTGGGTCTGTAGTGGTTCTGTGCGGTCGACGACAAGACCATTGTCGTTGACTTGGGGTTGACGGCCAGGGCTTGCCGTTGAGTCAAAGTCAGCGTCCAGCGATGTGGACATCTGAGCTTGAACTTAACGACATGGGATCTGGACGTCAGTCTGTTGGCGGTTCAGTTGGCGACCACAGATGTGGACGTCTACTAACCAGGCCTGTTGAAGTAGGCAGCCCGAGAGCAGAACCTACCTTTCTCATTTCCTCTCCTTCCTTCCACCTTAGCCTTTCTTGATTCCTGCAGCTTCTGTTGGGTGATTTGAGCTCGTGGGAAGCCCCTGGACGTGTGGCGTTGCTAGACGGGCGGGAAACGCAAGGTTTTGGCGTGATTCGTGCGGAGTCTTCGGGGAGATCCGGCGCGATTGGTGGCTGTTTGGGGATTGATTAAGCGTTCTGAGGTAGGGACTTAACCCCTATAACCCTCCCCAGCAAACTAGCATGCCCAATTAAGTGAATTGGAATGCAATTTATGGTTTAGGGTTTGGGTTGTATCATGTCGGGATTTGGATAAATTAGACAATCTAAGTGTTAGAATTTTTAGTTTAGATGTTCTGGTAGTGTAGATTGATGAGAGGAAGTGTTCCCTCCATCAGTCGGAGTCTGGTTTAGTGTTTCTACCCATTGGATGATTGATTTCGGGTCAGTTTGGGTATGGGACTGAAGATATCAACGTCCACATCTGTTGACGTTGAGATCTTCAGGGATGAGTTAAACGACAAGGTCGATTGCCGTTTAGTTATTGTTGGCGGCATAGGGGTTGCCGTTTACCCTATATGGCGGCATCGATCAGGCCGTTTATATCCTGTCTCCCAGCAGACTTAAGCTGTGTGATTAGAGGCGATTGACATGTGATGTCCGCCCTAATAGCACAAGTGGCCAGGCTTAGAGTGTGACTCCGCCTGTGCATAAGAGTAGTTGTTTGTGGCACGAGGTGTTTACTACTGTACGGGGTTCAGACGTTGAGTGTGTTCCGTCTGTTGTACGCGTGTTGCGTTACCGTGTATCCGTTTCTGTTGTGTTACCTAGGCGTGGGTGCGACTCCGTCTAGACGACTAGCGTGTGGTTGTCCTCCGCTAGTGAGCCAGGACGCCGAGTGCGACTCTGTCCTGTGCGTACTCCTTTTGGTGGTGTTTGAGCCGTCTCCGTGGAGCCCCTTCTCTACCGCTAGGATCAAGCGTAGGGGAAAACCGGTCGTGGACCAGACGCGAGAGAGAGCGTCTGTAGTGTGCACACGTGGCTGGGGTTGAGAGCCTCTGTGGTGACGAGACGCCGAGCCACAGACCCTAGCTGAGTCCTACTTGCTGTGTGTGTGAGTGTGTGTTACTGAGCCGCGTGGTTTACAGTTTTGTGTTGTGGTGCGACGTGTACTTACTTTCAGTTTTTACTTTCCGCACTTTAGTTTAGTTGCCGGTGGGGTTACTTTTCCCTACTGGGTCTCTTTCTTGAGACTCACTCCCTTCCCTTTCAGGTGGGTCTTCGTCGACTCCCGTTCCAGGCGAGTCCAGCCACTCCGGTGTTGGTGCTCCCTAGCTGCAGTGAGTTGTACCTTTTTGTTGTACTTCTGTACTCTATACTTTGTCTCAGACTCTGAGGTTGTATATGGATTTGTTCATATAGTGGAATTTTACTGCTTGCATGGTGTGTATCTTCTTACATATAGTCTCCTCGGACTCTTAACTTCCTACCCTTCCGAGCTTGTCTCGTGGGTTAGCGGGTCAGAATTCGGGTTACTGGTTGTGTACTGGTAATGCGGGTTCTGGGTCGTTACAGTTTGGTATCAGAGCTTGGTCTGATGAGATATATATAAGGAAATACCCATCATGTTAACTCAGAGTCTAAAGAGTACAGTGCATCTATGTAGCCCGGAGTTAGTTAGTTGTATTTATGTGTTTATTTGGTTCTGTGTGTAGTTCTATGGCGCCTAGGCGACGTCCTAGAGAGGGAGTAGCCGAGCAGGCGACTCGTCCGGAGGTTGGAGATGCTCCGCCACCTCAGCAGACGCAGCCTTTGCCACAGGAGGACATAGTGGTATTGTTCCGCCGCCGCCACCTCCACCTCAGGTAGCTCAGGGATTGGACATGACTTATTTTCTTGAGGGATGGCTCAGTTTGTTGCTCAGCACCGTGACGCGCCGGTACCCCAGGGTGGTACTGGGAGGGTGTTGAGGGAGTTCTTGCAGTTTCAGCCTCCTCAGTTTTTGGGCCAGCCTGATCCAGATGTAGCGCGAGCATGGTTAGATGCAGTGGAGCGTACTTTTCGTTCCATGGAGTGTGTCCAGAGGAGCGAGTGCTGCTAGCCAGTTACCAGTTGCAGGCGCAGGCGTTGACTTGGTGGTCCGCTGAGTGGGAGACTACTTTTCAGTCTCGCCCACTTAGGCAGATTCCGTGGCAGGAGTTTGTTGTTTCTTTTGAGAGAGCCTTCTGTCCTACTTACGTCCGGACGGAGAGGTTGTACCAGTTTCTGGACTTGCAGCAGAGGGACTCTACTGTGGTGCAGTACAGGGCCAGATTTGTGGAGCTAGGCGTTATGCTCCGCAGATTATGGGAGATGAGGGTCTGAGGACTCAGCAGTTTGTGAGAGGCTTGAGGCCAGAGCTCAGGTAGGCGCTGATAGTTGCTCATGTCACAGACTTGGATGCGGCCTATCAGACAGCGGCAGCGTTGGAGGCAGACACCTTGCGGACTCGTGCGCTCGGAGGCAGAGGTTAGCGCAGGTAGTTCCTTCTCAGCCTCGCCAGCAGCAGGGTAGTGTGCAGACGACCCCGAGGACTACGACTTCCTACGCGTCCACTCTACTGGGACGTCGGCGAAGTCAGGATCTCGGAGGAAGTTTCGGCGTGATAGGAGGCAGAGCAGAGCAGAGGCAGCAGTCGGTTTGGGAGTGTCAGCAGCCGACAGGTCAGCCTTCGCAGCAGGTACAGCGTACTTTTGCTGGGCAGTGTTACCGGTGTGACCAGATGGGTCATATGGCGCGAGATTGTCCTTTTACCTCGTGTGCCGCAGCAGCAGACCCAGTCACAGCCTCGAGTGCAAGCAGCAGCAAGCAGCAGTGCAGCAGCGTCAGCAGACGGAGGTTCTGGTGGGTCGAGAGGTAGAGGTCGTGTTACCCACTTGACTCGTGCAGACGCGGAGGCAGCTCACATGGTGGAAGGTACTGTTTCAGTTTTTGGTTATGCAGCTAGAGTCTTGTTTGATTCCGGTGCCTCTCACTCTTTTGTGTCTGAGGACTTTTAGACTCCCTTGGAGAGTTGAGTTCGGGAGAGTCTGTTGAGTTGGCAGTAGAGTTGCCGACGGGGGACTTTGTCCTTACGTCCTACTGTCTCGAGGAGGTACCTGTGCAGTTGCAGGATCAGTTGTTGTCAGCCTGTCTATTGCCTTGCAGTTACATGACTATGATGTGATTTTGGGTATGGACTGGTTAGGAGCAGTATGGTGCAGTGATGGATTGCCAGAAGAAGAGGGTGCACTTGCGGATACTGGAGCAGCGACGTTCTACTTCCAGGGTATCGTACTCTTACTTCTCGCTTTTAGTTTCTGCTTTGAGGGCAGGGAGGTTGCTTGCTTCTGGTTGTCAGGGTTCCTAGTTTTCTGCAGTGACTCTTGACCAGATTGCCTCGGGAGTGGGGACATTCCTGTAGTGTGTGAGTTTCCGGAAGAGTTGCCTGGTCTTCCACCAGAGAGAGAGATTGAGTTTACTGTAGAGTTGGTTCCTGGCACTTTACCTTTTGCGCAGGCACCGTACCGTATGGCACCAGCAGAGTTGAGGGAGTTGAAGAGGCAGCTTGAGGAGTTGTTGGAGAAGGGCTATATTCGTCCTAGCTTTCTCCGTGGGGGGTCACCTGTTTTGTTTGTCCGGAAGAAGGATGGTAGCCTGAGGTTGTGTATCGATTATAGGAAGCTAAATCAAGTGACCATCAAGAATAGGTATCCTTTGCCTAGGATTGATGATCTCTTTGATCAGCTTCAGTCTGCTCGTGTCTTCTCGAAGATTGACTTGAGGTCGGGCTACTATCAGTTGCGGATTAGAGATTCGGACATTGAGAGGACTGCTTTTCGGACCAGATATGGACACTTTGAGTTTTGGTGATGCCGTTTGGGCTCACCAATGCTCCAACAGCCTTCATGGATCTGATGCACCGGGTGTTCCACCAGTTCTTGGACCGGTTTGTCGTAGTGTTTGTTGACGACATCTGGTGTACTCCGTTTCGGAGGAGGAGCACACCGAGCACCTGAGGATCGTGTTGCAGACTTTGCGAGAGCACCAGTTGTATGCCAAACTTAGTAAGTGTGAGTTTTGGCTACAACAGGTTCACTTTTGGGGCACGTGATCTCAGGTGAGGGAGTTTCAGTAGATCCAGCGAAGGTTGAGGCAGTTTTGCAGTGGGAGAGTCCCAGATCTGTGTCTGAGATTCGTAGCTTTCTGGGTTTGGCAGGTTACTACCGCAGGTTTGTTCGAGATTTTTCTCAGGTTGCTGCACCCTTGACTCGGTTGACGAGAAAGGGAGTTCCGTTTGAGTGGTCGGAGCAGTGTGAGCAGAGCTTCATAGAGTTGAAGCGACTGCTTACATCGGCGCCAGTTCTTGCCTTACCTTCAGGTGAGGAGGGTTTTGAGGTTTGCACAGATGCTTCAGGTGTTGGTTTGGGTGCGGTCTTGATGCAGCAAGGCCGAGTGGTGGCTTATGCGTCTCGTCAGCTTAAGCCCCACGAGGAGAGTTACCCGACCCACGACCTAGAGCTTGCAGCTGTGGTGTTTGCTTTGCGGATTTGGCGTCTTTACCTGTACGGAGAGAGTTTTGTAGTCCGTACCGACCACCAGAGTTTGAGATATGTGTTTTCTCAGAGGGATCTGAATAAGAGGCAGCGTCGATGGATGGAATATCTGAAGGACTATGATTTCAGCATTGAGTATAAGCCTGGAAAGGCGAATGTAGTTGCAGATGCCTTGAGTAGGAAAGCACAGATGAGTCATCTGATGCTTAGAGAGTGGCAGTTGTGGCAGTCTGCGACAGAGGGATCTTTCAGAGTTTCTTCCAGTCGTCATCAGTTGGTGTTGGACAGTTTGTTAGCAGCTCCCGCAGTTGTGAGACAGGTTGCTGAGGCTCAGCAGGCAGATCCCGAGTTGCACAGTGTGTTGCTTCTTCCAGAGGTTGAGCTTTGTGAGGACGGGACTGTCAGGTTCCGAGATAGACTCTATGTTCCTGTTGAGGAGTCTATCAGGAGAGTCGTTTTGCAGGAGGCACATGGTTCTAGGTACTCTATTCATCCAGGGGCGACCAAGATGTACCACAGGTTGAGACGTCAGTTTTGGTGGCCTGGGATGAAGAGAGACATAGCGGCTTTTGTTGCTAGGTGTTTGGTCTGTCAGCAGGTGAAGGCCGAACATCAGCGTCCAGGAGGACTTGTGCAGCCGTTAGAGATTCCGATGTGGAAGTGGGACCATGTTACGACTGACTTTGTTTCGGTTTGCCGAGGACAGCTGGAGGTTTTGATAGCATTTGGGTTCTTGTGGACAGATTGACGAAGACTGCCAGATTCTTGCCTGTCAGGACTAGTTGGGGTGTGAGTAGGTTGGCCGTGTTGTACGTAGAGCGGATTGTTCCTTTGCATGGAGTGCCGATCTCTATTGTGTCAGACAGGGATCCTCGCTTCACTTCTGGGTTCTGGCGCAGTTCCAGAGAGCTTTGGGGACAGAGTTGGCTTTTAGTTCCGCCTACCACCCTCAGTCAGACGGTCAATCAGAGCGGACTATCCAGACTTGGAGGACATGCTTAGAGCTTGTGCCTGGAGTGGCAGGGGTCGTGGACAGCTCACTTGCCGTGGTCGAGTTCGCATATAATAATAGTTATCACTCCAGTATCGGTTTGGCACCATATGAGGCTTTGTACGGACGACCGTGTCGCACTCCTCTTGACTGGTTCGAGGTTGGCGAACGTGTTGTCACAGGGCCAGAGTTGGTTCAGCAGGCAGTTGAGGTAGTTCAGCTTGTGAGACAGAGGCTTCAGTCAGCTCAGAGTCGGCAGAAGAGGAGTTATGCAGACGACCGCTCGAGTTTCAGGTAGGAGACCAGGTGTGTTTTGTGTGTCTCCTATGAAGGGAGTGGTGAGGTTCGGTAAGCGTGGAAAGTTGAGTCCTCGCTTTATTGGGCCTTTTACCATTATTGAGCGCGTGTCGGAGTTTGGCGTACAGACTTGAGCTTCGTCAGAGTTGGCAGCAGTGCACAACGTGTTCCACGTGTCGATGCTTCGGAGGTATCTTTCTGACGAGTCTCACGTTCTGCAGAGTGCAGAGTGGTCTGAGGTGACTCCAGTGTTGACTGTACCAGAGTTTCCGTTGCACATTGAGGATCGCCGAGTCAGAGGTTGAGGAACAAGGCAATCCCTTTAGTTCGTGTTGCGTGGCAACGGCACTCCGGTGGTGAGTCGACATGGGAGCGGGAAGACGAGATGCGCGAGCATTTTCCGTACCTCTTAGGTGAGTCTTCTTTCCTTGTGGTGTTTGAATTTTGAGGGCAAAATTTCTTAAGGGGGGAGAGCTGTAAGGTCTCGGGTCTTTAGTGGATCCTTATTGGGTCTGTAGTGGTCTGTGCGGTCGACGACAAGACCATTGTCGTTGACTTGGGGTTTGACGGCCAGGGCTTGCCGTTGAGTCAGAGTCAGCGTCCAGCGATGTGGACGTCTGAGCTTGAACTTAACGACATGGGTCTGGACGTCAGTCTGTTGGCGGTCAGTGGCGACCACAGATGTGACGTCTAC
Organism: Colocasia esculenta; assembly: GCA_014218235.1. Taxonomy (NCBI): domain Eukaryota; kingdom Viridiplantae; phylum Streptophyta; class Magnoliopsida; order Alismatales; family Araceae; genus Colocasia; species Colocasia esculenta. The sequence continues at coordinate 122,018,269 of CM024763.1, read as the reverse complement.
TAACCAGGCCTGTTGAAGTAGGGCAGCCCGAGAGCAGAACCTACCTTTCTCATTCCTCTCCTTCCTTCCACCTTAGCCTTCTTGATTCCTGCAGCTTCTGTTGGTGATTTGAGCTCGTGGAAGCCCTGGATCGTGTGGCGTTGCTAGATCGGGCGGGAAACGCAAGGTTTTGGCGTGATTCGTGCGGAGTCTTCGGGGAGATCCGCACGATTGGTGGCTGTTTGGGGATTGATTAAGCGTTCTGAGGTAGGGACTTAACCCCTATAACCTCCCCAGCAAACTAGCATGCCCAATTAAGTGAATTGGAGTGCAATTTATGGTTTAGGGTTTGGTTGTATCATGCGGGATTGGATAAATTAGACAATCTAAGTGTTAGATTGTTAGTTTAGATGTTCTGTATGTTAGTTTAGATGTTCTGGTAGTGTAGATTGATGAGAGGAAGTGTTTCCCTCCATCAGTCGGAGTTGGTTTAGTGTTTTACCCATTGGACTGATTCGGTTCAGTTCTGGGTATGGGGGACTGAAGATATCAACGTCCCATTTGTTGACATTGAGATCTTCAGGGGAGTTAAACGACAAGGTCGATGCCGTTTAGTTATTGTTGGCGGCATAGGGGTTGCCGTTTAACCATATTGGCGGCAATCGATCAGGCCGTTTATATCCTGTCTCCGAGCAGACTTAAGCTGTGTGATTAGAGGCGATGACATGTGATGTCCGCCCTAATAGCACAAGTGGGCCAGGCTTAGAGTGTGACTCGCTGTGCATAGAGTAGTGTTTTGTGGCACGAGGTGTTTACTACTGTACGGGGTTTCAGACGTTGAGTGTGTTCGTCTGTTGTACGCGCGTTTTGTTACCGTGTATCCGTTTTGTTGTGTTACCTAGGCGTGGGTGCGACTCCGTCTAGACGACTAGCGTGTGGTTGTCCTCCGCTAGTGAGCCAGGACGCCGAGTGCGACTCTGTCCTGTGCGTACTCCTTTTTGGTTTTTGAGCCGGTCTCCATGGAGCCCCTTCTCTACCGCTAGGATCAAGCGTAGGGGAAAAACCGGTCGTGGACCCGACGCGAGAGAGAGCGTCTGTAGTGTGCACACGTGGCGGGGTTGAGAGCCTCTGTGGTGACGGGACGCCGAGCCACAGACCCTAGCTGAGTCCTACTTGCTGTTGTGTAGTGTGTGTTACTGAGCCGCGTGGTTTACAATTTTGTGTTGTGGTGCGACGTGTACTTACTTTCCGCACTTTTAGTTTAGTTGCCGATGGGGTTACTTTTCCCTACGGGTCTCTTTTCTTGAGACTCACTCCCTCCCTTTCAGGTGGGTCTTCGTCGACTCCCGTTCCAGGAGTCCAGCCACTCCGGTGTTGGTGCTCCCTAGCTGCAGTGAGTTGTACTTTTTGTTGTACTTCTGTACTCTGTACTTTGTCTCAGACTCTGAGGTTGTATATGATATGTTCATATAGTGGAATTTTACTGCTTTTGCATGGTGTGTATCTTCTTACATATAGTCTCCTCGGACTCTTCACTTCCTACCCTTCCGAGCTTGTCTCGTGGGTTAGCGGGTCAGAATTCGGGTTACCGGTTGTTACTGGTAATGCGGGTTCTGGGTCGTTACACACTACACTCACCAAACCACCATCTGGGAGAGCATGCCGGGCACAGGAAAACAAAACAAACCATCCGAGCCACGGGGACACACAAAGTCCCGCCAGCACGATCGAGAAACTAAAAAACGAACAACAAGGCAACCTGGCCAACGCAACAACCAGACGCACGGCCAAGCGCACAACACCTTGACTGGAAACGCCCAAGCAGACTGTAACACGGACAGTCCAACCGGCAACAACGGCAGCTCATCTCTACATAGAGAGAGAGAGAGAGAGAGAGAGAGCAGCGACAACCAAAACAACACGAAGCAACCCTGGGAAGAACCTCAACCCAAAGCGCCAAGAGACATCCTGGGAGAGCCTCACCAAAACGCAGCCCAACCAAACGGTACACTTCGAACCAGGGGCAAACACAACGGCGGCCAAAAATGAACACAGAGCACTTCTGGGAAGAACCTCCACCAGAAACGACAAAGGGCGATCCTGGGAAGAACCTTCACCAGAACGCACAACCCAACAACCAAACAACACAAACCATCAGAGAGAATACTACAGCGAGCAGAAGCACGTAAGTCGGTCTTGGGAGAACCTCCACCAGAAACCACCAAGGCACCGTTCTGGGAAAATCCGCTAGAACGCACTAGCCAAATCAACAGCATACCTCAACCCTGAAACAACACAACCAGCAGAAACGAGCACGGAATAGTCATGGGAAAACCATCACCAAGACAACAAAAAACGGTTATGGGAAACCTCACCAGAACACAGGGCAACCAAGCGATGCACCTCAACCTAGAGGGCAACGCAACAACAACCAGAAATGAGCACAACACAGCTCTGGGGAAAAACTCACTTCTGCCAAAACCAACAGACAAGAACTCCAGGAGCACCACACCAGAGCTCACAACCAGCCAGCATAAGGTTGACAAACGACCACAGACAAGTGTCGCAGCGCTCAACCAGAGATACAACACGGCACACAGAACATCTGCTTAGCCCGAGCAACAACACACGACTGAGTAGAGCATAGCGCACAACAGTGCACAAACAAGAGACCACACACAGACCACCACAGCACACACCCCAACCGCAGGGGAACAACCACAAGGCAAGACACTTCGACCGGTTCCAAAGACAACCCTGCACTGTGAAGGCCACACCAACGCAGACTCTCTCAGCCACAGCGGCCCACACCACACCCAAATGCGCCGAAGACGACCAAGAGCACCGCGCCTGAACTTGCCTGCAACCGTCCTCCACAACAGGAAGACCACTGCCAGGAGTCCACCGCTAACAGCGCCACCACGGAACGAACACGCCGAGCGACCACACTCGCCCGCACACGCGACATAGCAACAACTGCAACCCCCTGCAGCACGCACACGAATCTTGCAGGGAAGCCGCACACCCTGAAAAACACTTGAAGGCACAAACCTAACACTAGTCGGACAGTGTTAGCAGCGTACTAGTACCTTTCTTTGGGACAACTATAGTTATTAACTCATTACAAATCTCAATAGACCCACGCTCTGATACCAACTGTAATGACCAACCTCCCGGACCCCCGCCACGGACCCAAAGTTCGCGTCGCCACCCATGGATCCGAAGACCTGGAAGGGTTAGAATAAATAGTCTAGTGAGATATATACTGAATTTAAATAACTATAACAATATAACAATTGTACAACGTGTCCCAAACAAAAGCACAGGTACGAGAAGAAAGGTGCAGTCCTTAAGGGGCATACCTTGAGAACTTGCAAAGCACAACTCTCAACTCACTCAGGTATAACCACCACAACACTCACTCTCACTGCTGCTGATAACACACGGCGCCACAGGCCGCCTCCGCAACCCGTCCCACACTGAGCTCCCGCGACGACGAGCCCCTAGCTGAAAGAAGTAGGGGGGTGAGCCTCGCGAACAAGGCTCAGTAGGGATTACCAGTCCCTCACCGCCAGAGAAGTAGGAACTCATAAACAGGAAACTACCCTAGAAAGCTGTAAGCGAAGAACACCTACAACTGGTACTACTAAGCAGCGGAACAGAACAGTGCAATGCCACGACCACCAACCAAGGTCGTGACACCACATGACTCCCGTAGAAACCACCGAAGTCGGGCACAGAGCGGAAAGCAACCCTCGGCACACCCCCCGAGACCACGCAACAACCAGCGCGACACGTCTCACCTCAGCAAGCCACCTCAGACCTCCACAAGGTCGAGGGCCCACAAGCAGAACCACCCTGGACCCCGAACACACCGCGAGGTTGGGAAACCACACGCGCCGGTGCCACCACAGACTGGCGCCCAAGAACGGGACTACGGAACCGAGAGGACACCGAAGCGAAAACCACCAGAAGTACGGGCCAACAAGGCCAACCCAGAACCGCCCACAGAAGTTAGGCACAACCGGGCTATAACCGACGTGCAAGCTCGGGCAACGAGTCGTACTTGGAAGCGTCGGGAGGAAACATCGTCACAACAACAACAACTAAGCCACCGCCGCTAGCAGCCAAGAGGGGGACACGCCGTCCACGCCCTCCGCTCGCCAGCCTAGCTCCTGCCTCCCCTCCGCGGAAGAGAGAGACAGAGCCGCCACAGAAACACACAAACGCACGCAACACCACAGCCTGGCCAAGCTGCGGCCCCATGCCTAGCACCACTACGTGGCTCCGGAACCAACGTAGAGAGAGGTAGTGAGACAAAGGACTATCTGGGCCGCACCGGGAAGAAAACACCTCAACAACCTCGGCATCCCGGCCCAGACAAGAGAGCTCTACAAATGACTCAGCGCCACTGTCCAAACCTCGTTTTCCCCACCGCTCTAGAGTCCGCCAACTCAGCTGCCAACACGAGCACGCTCGTAGCCCAGAGAACACTCAATAGGCTCCTGAGGATGGGGGTCCCAGACAACAGAGACAACCTCTGAGTGGGACAAGCCCTCAAGTGCTAAGCACCGGGCGAACAGGCGAGGCAAGCACAATAAGAACCACGCTAAAACGCTGGCTTGTAACCCACGAGAAGCCCAACAAGCGAGAGGCAAGCATGGACCCTCAAGAGGGTCGTCGGCCAACCAAGGCACGCACGAGCAAGCCAGAACCTCATAACCCCACCAGAAGTACAGAAAGTCCATCGCTCTACTAATAATCGATTGACCGCTGGTCAATCGATTATTAGACAGACGCTACCCTTCTAGCACCACTGCCAGGACACGGCCACAAAGGTGTCACCTTCAGTCACTGAACGCAGCCAGGTAACCTGCCGCGTTCCCCACCTGAAGGTCCTGAGGGCAAGCCAGCCCTGGGGCACACGCCGACACCCCAACCGGAACCACAGAAACACCCGAGGCACACACAGGCACTGTCGCATCCCCCTAGGCCGTCGCGATACCATCGCGACGGAGAAGGGCACCGCGACAGCAACCCTATCGCGATGGGGCAGCGCGTCGCGACAGCAACCCTGTCGCAACAGGAAAACGCGTCGTGACAGCGACCCTTATCGCGACAGGCAACTACGTCACGATAAGGTCGCGCCCTACCAGGCAGACGCTTCTTCTGGTGTCGCGACGCACACCACGGTCGCGACACCAGCAGAGAGGCAGACCCACAAGATGCTCCATCCCGGGGCCGCCCACAAGCCACAAGGGGCTCCCAATCCACCCGGATCGAGAAGAGTTCAAGCAATCCCTACCTTAAACGAAGAACGAACCCCAATAGGGTCCTTCATGTCGGATTGGCCACCTCCTCCTCGCTCCACGCAAGCTCCACGACACCGGGACACCACGCACGACCCTCCCCTCACCTGAAATGCACAAAGGGGAGAGAGGGAGGCAGAGCACCGCCGGAGGGGGAGAAGAGAGGGGAAAGAGGGAAAGAGGGGGAAAGGGTCGCCGGCTAAGGCCTTATGCCTTCGGCACCCAAGACGCGATGGGGCGACGCGTCGCGTTAAAGACCTTAACACGACGTGTCAACTCACCGCGACAAGAACGCGTCCCCCGTACTGACACACCTGCCACTCTAACAGGCGTCAGACAACCGAAACAACATAAAGCTGTCGCGACCCGTTGACCGGGCTCGACACGAAGACGCGACGGAGAAGCCGGGCACGACAAGAACGACGACGCACGAGCTCGTCGCGACAAGGATGACTGTCACGTCGGACACCCACGACGCGACACTAACGTGTCACCCAGCCTGGACACGTTAGTGGCCAGTTATCCCAGACACCAGACAGAAAGTCGGGAAGCCGGGTCTTACATTCAGGGTCGTTACATGCAGGCTCGAAGGGTTGGAGTTGGGGCAATGAAGCTTGGGCCTCTTGTTGGGATGGGTCCGAACGAGAAGAGGATGATGTTGGGGGCGAACCTCGCCACCGTCTTCAAGCTGCTCTGCCCCAATTTGGATTGAATCAGTTGCTCCCCACTTTAGTCCTTGCATGTCCAGTCTTTTTGATGTGTGTTAGGGAGGATTGATGTGTTACAGACTTTTTGTATAGAAAGTCATGTGCCTTTTTGCATACGAGAGAATCTAAAGTTATGTGTGTTTTTATTTATGATTTGGGGTGTAGTAAATCATGCATAATTTGTTTATTTGTATACAAATTTTTGAAGGGAAATACTTAATACAAAAGTAACATATTCCATAGCATATATTGGTGAGTATGGGTGTTCATGGTTTGATTTGGTTTAGTTTAGAGAATATTTTTAAAAAACCAACCCAAACCAAATCCGGACCTAACCTGAACCAAATCAAACTGAAATCCCTTGAAACCAAACCAAAGCAAATCAAAATAGATTCGGTTTGGTTTTGTTTAACCTAAAAATAAATAGGCCATTAAATCATATTCATCTTAGATAAGATTTTAATCACTTGTTTATCTAAGAAATCACTATCAAATCAGATTTAAAATTAAGTATTAAATGTTGATGACCATATTACCCTCCATAATACATGTTTTTATGTATATATAGAGAGAATAAACTTGATAGATATATACAAAATAAAAACTTATTATTGTAATTTGCAGTTTGGTTCGGTTTATAGAGCTTGGAAACTGAATCAAACTGATTTATCTTTTTTCGATTTGAACCGAATAATGAACACCCCTATTGGTGAGTCCATAATATATGGTAGTGAATCTACACTGTATGTTAGTATATGTAAGTAAAAACATAATGTATGATCAGATGTTATTAATTCTGTTACAATAAGTGTCTCAATAACAATACATATGTCAGTGAATCTATATATATGCGAGTGAATCTTGAGTATATATGAGTGAATCGTTACTATATGTAAGTGAAAAAATATACTTATATTTAGATGTTCTTCCATTATAGGAAGTCTTTCAATAACAATGTATATGTCAGTGAATCTATAGTATGTGTGAATGAATCTTGAGTATATATGTGTGAATCGTTACTATATATAAGTGAAAACAAACTTATATTCAGATATTATTCCATTATGAGAAGTCTTTCAATAACAATGTATATGTTAGTGAATCTATAGTATGTGTAAGTGAATTTTAATTATATATGTGTGAATCGTTACTATATGTAAGTGAACAACTAACTTATATTCAATTGTTCTTCCATTACAATAAGTCTTTCAATAACAGTAGTGATTATTGAGTATATATGAGTGAATCATTACTATATGTAAGTGAAAAACTAATTTATGTTCATAAAATATTTCATTACAATAAGTGTTTTAATAGCAACACATATGTGAGTAAATTTCGACTCTATATGAGTGAATCATTACTATATCTAGATGAAAATTTAATATATGTTCATAAGTTATTTTATAACAGTGTTTCTAGAACTTGCATATTTGAGTGAAAATAGAGTATATGTGAGTGAATTTTGACTATATATGAGTGAATCTTTACTATATGTAGGTGAAAAATAAAGATATGTTGAGAAGTTATTTCATAAAAAAAAAGTGTTTGAATAACAACATATATGTGAGGAAAGTATAGTATATGCGATGAATTTAGAATCTATATGAGTGAATCCCTACTATATATAGATGAAAAAATACGCTACGTTCGTAAGTTATTTCACAACAAGTGTTTTAAGAATAGTACATATGCAAGTGAAATCATCATATATGTGAGTGATTTTTGCCTCCATAAGTGAACTTTATACTCGTGCTACTCTTAATGACTAATATTAGGTTGACTTACTCGTACAACTATACATGGTATAGTCACTAAGAGTTGTACATGTAAGTCTACCTAGTAGTAGCCATGCGAGTCGTACGATTAAGTCTACTTTTTATAATCATTGAGAGTCGTACGAGTAAGTCTACCTAATATAAGTTGTTGGGAGTCGTACGAGTAAGTCTATATATTTTTAGTCATTGAGAGTCATACGAGTAAGTCTACCTAGTATTAGTCATGGAGAGTCATATGAGTAAATATACCTAACATTGGTTATTGAGAATCATACGAGTCTAGTATTAGACATTAGAGTCATACAAGTATATGTAGCATAAGTTATTGAGTGTCGTACGAGTAAGTCTACCTAGTATTTGTCATCGAGAGTCGTACGGGTAAGCCTACCTAGTATTAGTCATCGATTGTCGTACGAGCTAGTAAGCCTACCTAGGAAGATTTACTCGTATGACTCTCAATAACCAATACTAGGTATAATTTTCTCGTATGACTCTCAATGACTAATACCAGGTAGACTTACTCATACGACTTTCGATAATTACTAATAGATAGACTTACTCATACGACTCCGAATGACTTATACTAGGTATATTTACTTCTACAACTCTCGATGACTTATAAAAAATAAACTTACTCATATGACTCTCAATCACTAATACTAGGTAAACTTACATGTACAATTCTTAGTGACTTATACTAGGTAGAGTTATACAAATAAGTCTGCCTAGTATAATCATCAGGAGACTTAGTAAGTCTATCCCTATGATTAGTTATCGAGAGTCATAGGAGTAAGTCTACCTAGTATTAGTCATTGAGAGTCATACAAGTAAGTCTACCCGGTATAAGTCATTGAGAGTTGCACGAGTAAGTCTACATAGTATTAGTCATCAAAAGTCATATGAGTAAGCCTTCTAAGTGTTAGTCATCAAGAGTTGTACAAGTAAGTCTACCTAGTATAAATCACTGAGAGTCTGACACATATTGGAATTCACCTACATATAGTCTCAACACCAAATAGTCAACGCTGACATTCACCCATAGTGGTAGCTATTCAACTTCACTACATATATTGCGATTCACCTATAATACTCAGTAATCACTTCATATGCTAGAATTTCACATACATATACTATTAGCACCAAAGTAGATAGTTTCGGCATTAACCTAAATGGTTATCTATTTACTTTCAAATGCTTCCCGTTCACCTATAATATTCATCAATCATATACATATGCTATAATTTTACCAACATATGGTCTCAACACCAAAATAGCCAACTATAGTATTCATCTATAGTGGTTAACTATTCACCTACATATACCACCCAATTCATCTATAAATACTCTTAGCACCAAATAGATAGCTTTGACATTCACTCGGAGTGGTTAACTATTCACCTATATATGCTTCACATTCATGTATAAATACTGATCAATCACACAGATATGTTGAAATTTCACTTACATCTACTTTCAACACTAAAATAGCCAGCACTGACATTCACCCACGGTGGTTAATTATTCCCCTACATATATTATTCGTTCACCTATATATACTTAAGAATCATCTACATACACTAGAATTTCACCAACATAAACTCTCAGCACCAAAATTGCTAACTCTAGCATTCACCCACCGTGGTGAACTATCAACCTACACATGTTTCTCATTCTCCTATAAATACTCATCAATCACCTACATATCCTAGAATTTTACCCACATATACTCTCACCACCAAAATAGATAGCTCTAGAATTCACCTAATGTGGTTAACTATTCACCTATAAATGTTTACCATTCACCTATAAATACTCATCAATCACCTACATATATATACTTTCAACACTAAAACAGCCAACTCTGGCATTCACCCGTGGTTGTTAACTATTCCCGTACATAAAATGTCCATTCACCTATAAATACTCAGTAATCACCTACATATGTTGGAATTTCACCAACATATACCTCTCAACATCAAAATAGCCAAGTCTGGCATTCACCCATAATGGTCAACTATTCACCTATATATGATTTTCATTCATCTATAAATACTCATCAATTACATATATTTGCTGAAATTTCACCTATATATACACTCAACACCAAAATAAATAGCTTTAGTATTCACCTAAAGTGGTTAAACATTCGCATACATATGATTGTCATTCACCAATAAATACTCATCAATCACCTACGTATGTGGGAATTTCATCTATACATACTCTCAGCACAAAAAAGTCAACTTTGGTATTCACCCATTGTGGTTAACTATTTACCTACATATACTGCTCATTCACATTTAAATATTTAGCAATCACCTACATATGCTAGAATTTCACCTACGTATACTCTTAGCACTAAAATTGCCAACTTTGATATTCACCCATAGTAGTTAACTATTCACCTATATACATACATACATACCATTCATTCACTTAAAAATACTCAACAATCACCCACATATGCTGGAATTTCACCTACATATACATTCAACACCATAATAGATTGCTCTAGTATTCACTCATAGTAGTTAACTATTCACCTACATATACTGTCCATTTCACCTATAAATATTGAACAATCACCTATATATGCTGAAATTTCACCTACATATACTCTCAACACTAAAATAGCCAACTTTAACATTGACCCAAAGTGGTTACATATTCACCTACATATGTTTTCTATTCAACTATTAATACTCATTAATCACCTACATATGTTGGAATTTCACTTACATATATTGTTAACAGTAAAATATATAGCTCTAACATTCACGCACAGTGGTTAACTATTCCCCTACATACACTGTCCATTCACCCATAAATACTCATAATCACCTAGATATGGTGAAATTTTATCAAAATGGTTAACTATTCACCTACATATGAAAAACTTGTGAATATATATTTTTTTTTTAGTTACATATAGTAAAAATTCACTCACATCACTCACTTACAACATACATTCACTCATAAATGAATTACTCTTGAAGCACTTGTTATGAAGTAACTTCTTAATATATATTAGTTTTTCACCTATTTTTAGTAAGGATTTACTCATATATATATATATTTAAGATTCATTTACATATCATTTAGATTATCTGACATATATCATGTTTCAATAATATAAGTATAATGTGATATAATTAAATTAAATTAGCTATATATTTTTATTTTGTAAATTAGGTTTCATATTAATGCCATGAGATATCTTTATGTTTCACAATTTATTTAAATAATATAAATAAGGTACGTATATGTGAATAATAAGATATAATTAGCGATATAATTTATACATGTGAAATATTTGTATTTATACAAATATTGAGTTGGATGATAAGTCTGTTACAAATATTTAGTTGTATTTATATTTATTTTCAAAATAAACTTTTTTATTAATCTCACAAGATATTTTTCACACTTATTTAAATTATATAACGAAAGTATGTAAATGTAAATATTTAGGTTAGTTTTGGCTCTGCTCCCTCCTCCCTCCTGACGTCTCTCTCCTGCGCTTGTGGACTACCCGCGCTCTATGTTAAATGCCGGGTTTTTTATTTAATTAATATATTTTAGTATTTTATTATTTAAATAATCATATTTTAAAATTAATTCCCAAAATAGTCACCAAGTTGCCACGTTGGCAACTTGGTGACCGGGAGATCGATACCAGCACGAAGAGTCGACATTGCAAATGCCGAATTTGGAGTCGGCGTTGACATTGCCGACTCCAAGTCGGCGTTGCCAAAGCCGACTTTGGAGTCGGCATTGCCATTGCCGACTCCAAAGTGGGCAATGGCAATGCCGACTTTGGAGTCGGCAATGCCATTGCCGGCTCCTGTATGTTTCAAAAAAAAAAAACCCAGCAACCGGATCAACTCAGCCTTGCCCGCCTTCTAAAGGAATCTGGTCTTCCGTGAAACAATCTTGTTCCTTGTTATAAGTTAAGCATATTGATATTTTAAGCATATTAACTTATATTTATCCTGTGTTTAATAAGATGCAAAGTTAAAGATACAAAATACAAAAGATTTACAGATTTTGCGTGTGAATAAAGATGACAGTTTTGTCATATCTATATTTACATGTGTATATTGTAAGAATGATAATAAGAATCACATGATGTTTGTACACATATAAATGATCTTTTTACATGAAAACGGTACAAAGTTATGTTAGGATTTGGGTTACTATTATTTTTTAGTAGGACTACAACGGATATCGTGCTCGGAATCGAAAATATAAATTTTGCTTTCGATTTTGATGATGGAAATATAATTTTGATTCCGATAAAATTAGAATGGTTAATTTCGATTTCAATAACATCATCGGAACCGAAATTTCGATAAGTAAGATGTTTACTATGATTTTATCTTTTGAGTTTATGGAAATATAATTATCCATAAACTCAAAAGATAAAATCCATAATTTATATTTCCGATCCCTATTTTATGTTGGACTTATTTTTAAGTCCTATCTTTTTGAGTTTATGGATAATTTATAGAGAAAATTAATTAGGGGTCCCTGTCAGAGTGTTGACTTAATTTGTAGTCCCTGTCAGAAAATCAAAGTCATAAAGTCCTACCTTTTTGTGTTAGTTTAATTTGTAGTCCCTGCTTTTGCTTCTAGTCCTTGCTTTTTTTGTTGCTCAGCATTTAATGCGTATTGGAAGACGAGTCGTCCTTTTAACATCAACTTTTTCCTATTTTGCCCTTCCTTATTCTACTTGTTTCCTATTTACATTCGTTACAGTTGCCTTTGTATCAATTACAGTAAGCTTGTATGTCAGTTACAGTAAGCATTTATATCTGTTACAGTAAGTCTTTTTTTTCCTTATGCTCGTTACAGTTGCCTTATATCAGTTACAGCAAGTCTTTATATCTGTTACAGTAAGCCTTTGTAACTGTTACAGACCACAACTATAAGCTCTTACAAAAGAAAAAAAAACTTTATTTATTTGCACATGCTAGGATTCGAACCCAGGTCTTCACAAAGAAGACATGAGATACCCTTACCACTAAGCTACAACTACATTTGTGTTACAACAGAACATATAATATATTAATTAAGTATTGTAGTAAACATAATACTCTATTACAACTTATGTTAAGTCTTGTTACAGTCAATATCATTCTCTGTTACAGCATACATTAAGTTCTGTTACAGTAAACATTATCAGCTATTATAGTAAACATAATACTTTGTTACAACTTATGTTAAGTCTTGTTACAGTCAATATCATTCCCTGTTACAACATACATTAAGTTCTGTTACAGTAACATTATCATCTATTATAGTAAACATAATACTTTGTTACAATTTATGTTAAGTCTTGTTACAGTCAATATCATTCCCTATTACAGAATACATTAAGCTTTGTTACAATGTACATTAAACTTTGTTACAATGTACATTAAACTTTGTTACAATATGCATTAACCTTTGTTATAATATACATTAACCTTTGTTACAATATGTATTAAGCTCTATTACAACTTATGTTAAGTCTTGTTACATAATACATTAAGCTCTATTACAATGTACATTAAACTTTGTTATAATATATATTAACCTTTGATACAATATACATTAACATTTGTTACTGTAAGCTTATTGCTTAGCTTAATGTAATTTCGTATCACTTACAGTAATAGAGCTTAATGTACTTGTAACAAAGCTTAATGTACATTGTAATAGAGCTTAATGTATACTGTAACAAACCTAACATAAGTTGTAATAGAGCTTCATACATATTGTGACAAAGGTAATGTTATTGTAACAAAGGTTGATGTATATTGTAATAAAGTTTAATGTACATTGTAATAGAGCTTAATGTATTCTGTAACAAGACTTAACATAAGTTGTAATAGAGCTTAATACATATTGTAACAAAGGTTAATGTGTATTCTAACAAAGGTTAATGTATATTGTAACAAAGTTTAATGTACATTGTAATAGAGCTTAATGTATTCTGTAACAAGACTTAACATAAGTTAAATAGAGCATAATACATATTGTAACAAAGGTTAATGTATATTATAACAAAGGTTAATGCATATTGTAACAAAGTTAATGTACATTGTAATAGAGCTTAATGTATTCTGTAACAGGGAATGATTGACTGTAACAAGACTTAACATAAGTTGTAACAAAGTATTATGTTTACTATAATAGATGATAATGTTACTGTAACAGAACTTAATGTATGCTGTAACAGGGAATGATATTGACTGTAACAAGACTTAACATAAGTTGTAACAAAGTATTATGTTTACTATAATAGCTGATAATGTTTACTGTAACAGAACTTAATGTATGCTGTAACAGAGAATGATATTGACTGTAACAAGACTTAACATAAGTTGTAATAGAGTATTATGTTTACTACAATACTTAATTAAATATATTATATGTTCTGTTGTAACACAAATGTAGTTGTAGCTTAGTGGTAAGGGTATCTCATGTCTTCTTTGTGAAGACCTGGGTTCGAATCCTAGCATGTGCAAACAAATAAAGTTTTTTTTTTCTTTTGTAAGAGCTTATAGTTGTGGTCTGTAACAGTTACAAAGGCTTACTGTAACAGATATAAAGACTTGCTGTAACTGATACAAAGGCAACTGTAACGAGCATAAGGAAAAAAAGACTTACTGTAACAGATATAAATGCTTACTGTAACTGACATACAAGCTTACTGTAATTGATATTTTTTCTTTTGTAAGAGCTTATAGTGTGGTCTGTAACAGTTACAAAGGCTTACTGTAACGATATAAAGACTTGCTGTAACTGATACAAAGGCAACTGTAACGAGCATAAGGAAAAAAAGACTTACTGTAACAAATATAATGCTTACTGTAACTGACATACAAGCTTACTGTAATTGATACAAAGGCAACTGTAACGAATGTAAATAGGAAACGAGTAGAATAAGGAAGGGCAAAATAGGAAAAAGTTGATGTTAAAAGGACGACTCGTCTTCCAATACGCATTAAATGCTGAGCAACAAAAAAGCAAGGACTAGAAGCAAAAAGCAGGGACTACAAATTAAACTAACACAAAAGGTAGGACTTTATGACTTTTGATTTTCTGACAGGGACTACAAATTAAGTCAACACTCTGACAGGGACCCTAATTAATTTTCCCTAATTTATATTTCCATAAACTCAAAAGATAAAATCATAGTAAACATCTTAACTTATCGAAATTTCGATTCCGATGATGTTATCGAAATCGAAATTAACCATTCTAATTTTATCGGAATCAAAATTATATTTCATTATCAAAATCGAAAGCAAAATTTATATTTTCGATTCCGAGCACGATATCCCGTTGTAGTCCTACTAAAAAATAATAGTAACCCAAACATCCTAACATAACTTTGTACCGTTTTCATGTAAAAAAGATCATTATATGTGTACAAACATCATGTGATTCTTATTATCATTCTTACATATACACATGTAAATATAGATATGACAAAACTGTCATCTTTATTCACACGCAAAATCTGTAAATCTTTTGTATTTTGTATCTTTAACTTTGCATCTTATTAAACACATGATAAATATAAGTTAATATGCTTAAAATATCAATATGCTTAACTTATAACAAGGAACAAGATTGTTTCACGGAGACCAGATCCTTTAGAAGGCGGGCAAGGCTGAGTTGATCCGGTGTTGGGTTTTTTTTTTTTGAAACATACAGGAGCCGACAATGGCATTGCCGACTCCAAAGTCGGCATTGCCATTGCCTACTTTGGAGTCGGCAATGGCAATGCCGACTCCAATTTGAAGTCGGCAATGTCAACACCGACTCCAAATTCGGCATTTGCAATGCCGACTCTTCGTGTTGGTATCCGTCTTCCGGTCACTAAGTTGCCAACGTGGCAATTTGGTGACTATTTTGGGAATTAATTTTAAAATGTGATTATTTAAATAATAAAATAATAAAATATGATTATTTAAATAAAAACCCTTAAATGCCCTTTCGACTTTTTCAGTGTTTAATCCCTCCTGAGATGGCCAAGAGGAGCGCCTCCCCGAACCAAAGATTCCTCCTTTCTCCAGGCGTCCATGGAGACCTTCGGCGCACGCAAAGCTTCCGGGAACCCGAGAAAGTTTACGTGCTGCCGACCCGGGAATCCTCCGGGAGGCTCAAGGAGCAGGCGTGCCCGCCTCACCTCTGTGGCGCGCCACCCTTGCCATCCCCCCCTATATGGGCAGGTCTTGAAGAGAGGGGGCGATGTTTCCATACCTAGATAACAGAAAGGAGGAAGGAGAGAGAGGCATACAGACGATATGGGCAAGGAATTCTTTTACGTGATATTGGGAGGTGGTGTTGCCGCTGGGTACGCTGCGCTGGAGTTTACCAGGACGGGGCTCAGGCGTGGGGAACTCTGCATCATCTCCGAGGAACATGTGAGTGGGCCTCTGCTCCTCACTTCTTCCATGCTTCCACGCTGCTGTTTGTCTTTTTTCACCATGAGGCTGTACTTTGCCCTGTACTCAAACAGCGAATGCGATGCTGTTTCATTGCTGGTTTTGTCCTCCTTATTTGCTCTCCGCTTTGAGTTGAAAGGGTTTGCATCATTTGTTCTGGTTTTGTACTGATTTTCCTATGTTCTATCTCTCCCCGTTTTGCTAAATATATACTGCAATAGCTAGGTAGGGAATCTTGCTCATGGAAAACTTTTTATCATAGAATCCTGGATCATAGCTAGGTAGGACGAGGTGGCGCCATCTGCTCGTCTACCTCAATTCCTTTTCTCCAGGCATCGAAGCAGCAAATACATGTTTTAGTTGCAGAGACCAATTCTAAGATACAGCAATCCGGCAAAAATAATGGAGAACAAAGTAGCATTTTCCTTCTTTTTAAGTCACAAATTTCCGAAGTTCTTATCAGTTCCACAGTTGACATGTTGGTTCCAATCTTCAACCGAGTTCTTGCGATCTGCTGGTTGGAAGTGTTCCCTTTCTTTTCCCGCTCTCAAAACTGCTTGATGAGCTGTTAGTAAAAGATGAAAAAAGAAGGAAAAAGAAAAGGAAAGATAGAGTCACTTTTTGATCTGTCAGTGAAAGATGAAATAATGTTGAACTAACATAGGCTCATTTTAGACAGCACAGTTCTATTCTAACATCAGAATCTCAAGAGAGGTTAAGTTTGATCTGAACCTCTCCATCTAACATATAGGAAAGAAGTAAAAAGTAAATTGATGACCTACTTCAAACTTCTAATGATGGTCCTGATATGACATGACTGAATAAAGTCACCTTCATCATGGCATATAGCCTCTCATCTTATGTTCTTGATAAATGATAATTGGTTTATGATGTTCATAGTCCCTTAAAGGACTTCTCCATCATTATGTATCGATTTTCTATACTGATATTGAGGATCTAGGAAATATCCCACATGCATAATTGCATAACAATCTATATGCAATCATTATATTATTTTGGAGTACAAAATGTAATATTAATGCTCCTAACCAGCAAGATGTAAATTATGGTGGAGATCCATCTCCCATCTTTAAGGCATTGTTTGGAACCGCTTCAGGGTGAGATTTTTACTGTGAAATCTCTCACAATGTCCACATCGTTTCCAAATGCAACAGCTACTCCGTTTTCTGTGCTTGCACAGATTTTAAGGAGGAGAGTGGTAGAGAGAAGCCTGGCTTTCTCTCTCCACTGCCGAAAAGCGGCAGGAACTCCGCTTTGGGAGATTTGGGCGAAGGCGGTAATAAAAAAGTTTTTTTTTTTTTTAAATTTTGCTCGCCTTTCGCGAGGTGCCGCGGGCGACGAGGATGTTAAATTTTTTTTTTTTTCCATTTCACCGGCCTTTTGCGAATAAGTGTGATCGACGAGTCCTCGTCGACCGCGCCGCAAAGCGCGTCTGTGCAGGCATCTTGAGAAAATCGATTATTACCGATTTTTACTTTTACAACGGTGGTTCCAAACAGTGCCTAAGTCAATTATGCTCCACCATTTTTTGTATGCTTGTGGATGCTTCTCTCTCTCAACTTATAGTTACTTCTCCTTCACTTTGTCCGTAGCCACATACAAGTACCCCATGTCATTTTTATCATCTCCGTCCACCATCTTCAGTACTTCTACTCAAATGGATGTGGACAATTAGCTGAAGAATATGGTTGGACTTCAGGTAGTTGGATACTACACACTTCCGACTACATGCCATCTTTAATTTGCTGATGATACTTTATATTTATTCATGAAGAACCTGCAGAGATCAGGAGTTTTCTGTTTATTCTTTTTGAAGGTTATTCAGGCTGTTAAGCAATTATGCTAGAAGTGCTATGTTTGGTGTTAAAACAAGAGATTGTTAGATACAAGAATGTGCTCAAGTATTTGATGAGGAACGATTAACACGTGTTCTCACGCTAATCCAAATGCTAAATCAGTAATGAACATCATAAGATAATAGTAACCACATACGTTTCCACAGGTGTAACAGGAAGACGAATATATAAGATAATAAGAAACTACTTGAACGAGCCATCCCTCGCAACAAAGAAACGCTACGGATCGATGGTAGTGAGAACTACCGATAGTTTAAGATGTTAGCAATAAGCTCAAATTTCACAAATTGATAACACATGAGGGTTCTCACTTCTCACAACCAATAATGATTATAAATTTTTGTTTAAAACTAGCTAGTTATCTTATTCACACATGCATTGAGAACAAATATATTCATATAGTAGGAGACCGGTCAATAGCGACTTATTGACCCCATGAAGAATATGGGCACGTACCGGGGACGGAGTTAGGCGTCGCAAAAAGGCGGCTTCTTGTTTCAGGTGCTTCCAACGTTAACCCAACAAAGGCAGCGATCACAGAGTACAGGGGTCGTTCACGTGGGGGCGAGAATGTTGGCCTTCGTGGGTGCTGGCGCGGGGGCGTCCTTGGTTGTCTCTGCAGGTTGAATTCGTGAGGGAAGAACAGCGGGTACAGGTACAGCTGCTCGGCGTTGTTGATGGCCGCAGCCTCCAGGCGGTTCATCTAGGGCCGTGCGAAACCAGCCTGATTCCCTAGCCACCAGGGATGAAGCAGGGACGGGTCTGCAGGCTGCCGGCGTGCTGAAGGCGTCTGAACCGGAAGAGGGGGGACGCCGTTGGGGCGCGGACGTGGTACGCAGAGGCACACACGGGGATGCTGCCTGTTGTAGCGGTGTGGGTCCCGGAAGCCTGTGGCGCGGGCTCTGGGTCGCCCTGGGCTTGGGGGACACAACTTGAACCCCGCGCGCGAGGGCGGGGTTGGTGGACTTGGCGGAGGGACACCGCGGTTACGTCCGGGGTGCGGGCGTTGGCGTCGCATGGCTGGGCCGGCGCGAACGGCAAGGACGGCACGCGGTTCTCACGTGCGTGGAGGGGAGTGGCGAACGCAGGCGACCTGGGACACGCAGGTGGACGCGGCTGGGCGCGGGGGCAGCGTGGGGTGCCAGTGCGGCCGGTCAGTTGCGTCCCGAAGACGACTGCGACGGGCCTGTTCCCGCGCGCGCGAGGGCGAGCAGGGGGAAGTGCGGTCAGCGGGTGGCTTCGTTGGCGGGTTTCCTACTGCGATTTTTGGTGGGCGCACAGTGTGCTTTGCGGCGGAGGGAGAGAACGAGAGAGGGAGAGAGAACAATGCGATGGGGAGAGAGGGAGATCTGAGGGAGAGAAAGGATACTCAGAAACATGGAGAGGGAGAAGGACGGGGCGGTGGGGCATCTCACCCTCCCTTCACGGAATCCCCATGGTAGGCACACACACAGCTCTGTAACACTCAAGACTTTCCATATTCTTCAAACATCGTTTTTTTTTTTCCATTCATGCATACTCCTTCTAAAATGGGAGATATAACAACATATATTAGTACAACCCGGGATCTCAAAAGACAACATTGCAAAAGGCCAAAATACCCCCAACTCTGCAGAAAATATACAAAGTAAATATAAAATACTAGAAAACAGGGAAATACATAATGGACCCTAAATGGGCCAACCCACTCCCAAACAAAATATAAAACAAGCACTATGGTGTCTCAAAAGTCCTCCACTGTCTCGTGGAACCACAAAGACACTGGCTGAGCTGTCCGACGACGACGGTAAACCAACGCTGGATCGAACCGCTCATGCGCACGTGTGTCCCCACCAGTATTGTCTTTAAAGTTAAAAAGAATCCCTTTTCTGTATTTGGAGCTTTCACTACATTACAGACAGCTGAGAATATAAAAAAGGCATCATCTTGTTACTAGAATCAACAAGAAATTGGCACTCTGAGAAGCAATGGATCTATCTCTGGGACGTTGAACTACTTTGCTTAATTCAGTTTTATGAAGCATCCCTCTGTATTGTCTGTTTTTCTTATGCTTCAATCTATTTTGCAGATGATAGAACGATCAGAATAAAGTTATTGTGAGGCAGATATAATGAGTGCAAACGTGGTATAGCCTTAGTCAAGTGGGGGAAAGTTTGCAAACCTTGTAAGAATGGAGGCTTGGGGGTAAAGTTATGAATTTGGAACTGCTGAGAAAATGGCTATGGGAGAACTTGAAGGACTATAATATACTTTGGTAGGGAGTTATTCTACAAAAGCATTACTGTACACATCAAAAAATTTTCTAACACCTTCAGGCAAACATTTGAGCCCAATCTGGAAAGGTATTCTGAAAAATTCCACATGGCTTGAACGGCAGGTTTTAATGAAAATTGGATAATGAACACATTTTTCTGGTTGGATAAATGAACTTGTTAGGTGCTTGGACAGAGGACAGGTTTACAAGATACAGTCTTAAGAGAACAAATGAGCTAAAGTAAAGGATCACTATCACATACATGGGACAATTACAGTCTGAGATGTCATAGCCTAATCTAACCTTTGTGAGTTATTGTCCACTTTGGGCCAAATGCAATCTTGCATGGTTTTGCCCCCAAAAGACATCTCAAAAATTATGGATCATAGCGCACATTTGTAGCCCAGTAACATTATATCATTTTTCGATATGGGACTAAATACGGTTCATTCCTGCCCTTTCTTCCATATGTAGTGGTAGCTCCACATTGTTCTTCTTACCCTGTAGCCCTTTCTGAGTAAACAAGTAGCCCTATCCTTTTGCAAGGCTTGTGACTAGGTCACTATAAGCCCACCATCGTTTGCTTGGTTTATCCCTGAACTAGCCCAAATTGTACTGCACGAGGCGTGCTCTAATACCATTAGGGCTGCAAACGGGTCGGGTTCGGAACCGGTAATACATATTCCGATTCCGATAACCGAAATATAGTTCCGATTTCGATTCCGATAAAATTGGAATGGTTAATTCCGATTCCGTTCCGATTCCGATAACGTTATCGGAACCGAAATTTCGATAAGCTAAGGTGTTTACCATGGTTTTACCTTTTGAGTTTATGGATAATTTATCGGAATAACTGATATCGATTCCGATTCCGATTCCAATAGCTTATTGGAATATCCGATACCGATTCCGATAAGCTATCGGTATCATTTTTCAATTCCGAAATCGATAATTTTTATCGGAATCGGGTCGGAATATCGGGTTCCGTTTACACCCCTAAATACCATAATGTTACAACCCAAAGTGACCCTTGTGAGGTATTCTCCATTTTGGGCCAAGCATGCACTGTTTTGTCCGCCAAAAGGCACCTCACAAGTTATGGATTACAACTCCACATGTATCGCCCTGTAACATTCTCCTATTTTTTTATATGAGACTAAATATGGTTCATTCCTACCCCATTCCCTAGACGTAGTGGTAGCTCCACCGCGTGGTGGCTCTACACTAGTTTTCTTACTAGGTATCCTTTTCCGAATAAATGGGTAGCCCTCTTCTTCAACATGGCTTGTGACTGGGTCACTACACAGGACATGGTTGTAGGTTTCGACCGAAACCTGAAACCGTTTCACCTGGTTTCGGTTCGAAACGGCCGAAACTAGCCGATTCCTAATCTGATGCCCTTCACATATATAATACATTATTAATCCCTTCAATCCCTTCATATATACATAATTCCTTAAGATATTACATGTAAATAAGGAAGTACCCACCATTCGAGTCTAATAAAAATATCAAAAAAATTATATCTCTTATCAATAAAAAGTCAACTCTCCTATCTAAAAAGAAAATTGCGATGTTGGTAATTTCATCAAAATGCAGACTTTTTAATCCCTCATAATTTGACATAACTAAAAATTTCACAATTCAAATAAAGCACAGAGAATACTAAAAATTTAAAGTCCGGTGAAATAAGTCAAACGGACATGTGACTTCTCCAAGGGACTCACACTCCTACTTATCAAATTGTCGACTTTCTAATCTTCATAATTTCACCTAACTAAAATTTTTATAATTTAAATAAAGTACAGAGAATACTAAAAATTCAAAGTTCGGTGAGAGAGTGAGTCTCTTGGAGAAGTCACATGTATGTTTGACTTATTGCACCGGATTTTGAATTTTTAGTATTTTCTGTGCTTTATTTGAATTATGAATTTTTAGTTAGGTCAAATTATGAGGGATTAGAAAGTCAACATTTTGATGAAATCACCAAAATCGTATTTTCTTTTTAGATGGGACAGTTGACTTTTTTGTTGGTAAGAGATATGATTTTTTTGATATTTTTATTGGATTCAAATGGTGGGTACTTCCTTATTTACATGTAATATCTTAAGTAAATAAAATTATAAATATTAACATTTACTTAAATAATTTTAGGTAAATAACCATATCTCGAGGTGATGTTCAGGTAAACTGCAATTTCTCATTAATCCAATTTATTTACATTCAAATGCGTGTCCGCTGATTTTGATGACGTTTTGGTAATTTTTTTATAATTTTTCTGATTTCCCCTGATTTTTCATTTTTTGTATTTTTAAATGGGTTTTTGTAGGTTCGGCTGGTTTTGGCCGAAGCCGAAAATGAAACAACCCCGGCCAAAACGGACAGGTCTGACACCGAAACCGAGTTTTCCATCCTTGACACGGGAAGTGAAGATGAGGAGTCTTAAGCTTGATGGAGTGAGGAAATGAACTTGCTAGGGGTCCTATATGCTGTCATTCCTCAGGGAAGTGAGGAACTGATGATTCTTTTTTGCAGAGTGGTAAGTCCTTTTTTGTTAAGTAACTTGATACATTCATTGATGATTAGCATCCTCGATGTCCGAAGTATAGATAAGTGTGGAAAGACAATCTCCCTAAAGGTTAAAGATTTTATGTGTGTGATGTTTGAGAGAAGGATTATCACAATGCTATACAGAAGAAGTGGATGTTGAATTGTGATGGCTCTTGTGTTTTTCGTACAGTGGAGAAAAACTAGTGAATCATTTATTCATTTCTTGTCCTTTCAGCAAGGAATTGTGGCTTTTCTTTCAGGGAAGTAGATTCTATACTGAGATTGTTATTGCTCAGTTTTATCTCTGTTATTTCTTGGTGTGGACATCTTTGTATGATGACTTTTGATAATTGGAATCAGGCTCCATGTGGCTGAGTTTTTATTTTTCTTCAAAGGAGCCTCTCCTGTATGTTGATTGTATCTTCTCTGTTTCATAATGACCTTTTTCGAAGAACATGGTTATGGAGGTCCTATTGATACTTGATACTGTGGTCATAGGATGATAGGATAGAGTGCTCTTCCTGGTACTGTTTCTGTTGACAATTCTGAAATGAGGGGTGGCACAGAGAATATGGCTTGGACGAAAGTACTGCAGGAGTAGTTTAGAATACTCATAAAAGATGCATCTTTTTAGAAGCACACTGAAGGCGAGGAAATTTTAGGACTTGAAGCTTGTCATATTTTTAACTTTGATACTTAGCCATTTTCAAGAACCTTTATCTTTTTGTTCCTGCATCCATAAGTGTTTCACATGCTTTTGTCAACTTCTTGTTCGCAGGTTGCACCTTATGAGCGCCCTGCTTTAAGCAAAGGGTTTTTATCTCCAGAAGGTTTGATTTGCCGTATATCTGGTGCTTATTGCTCTAAATGGTTGTTACTACTCAAATTCCCTGTATTATAACTGGGTTTAAACTTTATTTTGACTTTTCTCTTTCTCCTGTTTCAAGTTTCTTATCACCTCTTTCCAGTAATTCAATTGGTTTCATGCATGGTTTAGAGGCTGCAAATGTTTTATAGCTTTTTATACAAGTTGTCTTTCATGTTGGAGTTTTACATCTCAAGTCATTCAAATGGACCTGCTCGTATTTATATTTTCCTCCTTCCTTTTCCCAAATTTCTTCCCTTCTTTGGATGAATCTAGAGGTTATTTTTTGATTTAGCTTCCAAATGTTAGTTATCTTTATCCTGACTACCAAGCTAACAGATGTTTGTATCTTTTTAATCCTTTTGGACAGTTGTTTGCATGATTTAATTCTTACATGGAGTCTAATGCCTTCGGCATCTAGAGGCTAGATATCATACTTAATTGATGCAATACTTGATGCACCTTTTTGCAACAAACTTGAATTTGATTTGCAAGAGTAGGACTGAGTTTGGTTTTGATATGAGATGGCAATATCCTATATCTTCATTAAATCTCTATTTTGATCTGTATTTATTTTCCTACAATTGAAGATTGTTCTCCATCAAGGTATGATTATAATTAAGCTTGAGTCTTCGTTGTTATCTGGAACAATTGTAAGAGGTTACTTCTTTAAGAAATACTGTGGAGCAAATTAGAGTTCATTATTGGCATCAGATGTCATGTTCTTAAGGTCTGTGCTCCTCTTTTGTTGTTCAGCCTTTTTATGTTATGTGTACTTAAATTGTATCATTGTTATTCCATGGCTCTTGCACAGTTTCCTGAATTTCATACTTGCAATGCTAATGAAGAAAAGCTGACACCACCAAAATCATTTTGGGTGAATGTAGAGGACATACACTGATTTAGCTAGTAAAATTTCTCAATTTGCATGAATAACAAATTTACAGATGCTTTTAGAGTTTTGGTCATGTCAGACAGTTTTTTTGCATCATTCAACTGTTAATGAATACTAATGGATTCCAATTGGAAATGTCACGCTCAAGTGGAATCATAGTTGGACTTTCCTCAGACTGATTTAACTTTGATGTTCATGAGATGGAGTTAAGGTCATTTTGACTGTTTTCTTTCTAATGAAAAGCAGCTATCAATGAGGTCTTGATAACAACATCATCATTTTTACATGCATTTTATTTTCCTGCATCTTATGATCGTTGTCCATCAAGATATTGCTAGATTTAAGGTCGGGTGATCTCTTAGTTTTTTGGACGAATCTTAAGAGGGCGATGTTTTCTAGAATAGCCTACAATTGTTAAATTCATTCAAATATTTTAGACATCTAAGACTATGCTACTCAGGTCCAATAGTCAAGAACCACAGAATGATTCTGTTTAGATGTGCAAGAAATTATGGTGTTATTGTTTTCTTACAGCTCCAACACGGCTTCCTGCATTTCATACTTGCGTGGGTGCTAATGAGGAGAAGTTGACACCAGAATGGTATGAGAGACATGGTAATATTCCCTTTCATTTCAAAAGAACTGTCTCAGCATTCGAAACAGAGACAACAAAAATGTGTTTTATTGTAAACACTAGTATTTAATCTTAATAATTCTTTTTGAAAGTATTTGATCTTGAATGGGGATAATACTATCAATTTTATTTAAGGATAAGTAGAAGTAGTACAAAACAAGGCGAGGAGAGATTCCTCACTGTTAAACCAGAAAATTCTCAGGTTCCGATAAAGTTCGGGCAATAAACCCGCCTGGAAAAATTGTAAAGCCCCGGGAAAATCCCTTGGGTCTGCTCGTTTCAAACATCTGAGATAAACTTATTCAAAAATATTTGTTCCGATTTAATTCGGAATGTATTTTAAATATAACGCTTTGATTGCGCGACGTGTTGAGATACTCAACCTCCGCCATGTAAGGTCAACGCAATGCCGGTCGAAGGCGGTCGTAATACGCACATCGTATCAACGTCCAGGTCAACAAAACGGCTCCCACGCAGGAAGATGACAACAAACAGACTTCAGACGAGGTTTCACGCGGAGAATGAAGCCCCAAGGGACCCACATATATATATGGCTGGTCCGCGGCTTCCCCCTTGGTCGCGCGGGACCCCCCACGGGGGAGGGGGGTGCGGCCATGGTCCGACCCCCCCACAGGGGGTTCGGCCCTGCCGCAACTCCACGGGTGGTGCGGCCATGGTCCGACCCCCCATGGAGGGTTTGGCCATGCTGCAACCCCCTACCTTTGGTCTGTGGGTCATGCCCCACGGCATGTGAGATGAAAAGAAGGGGCGTGGGAGGTGGATACTCACCCGGAGCACAAGATTGTGGCCTTGGGACCCCTCCCTTGGCACCCTCAACCTCTATAAATAAGAGGCCAAGGGTCAAAGGGGAAGAGGGTAGAAAGACAGACTTGAGGACTTGGACTTGAAGGAAGAGGGAAAAGACTCCCCAAGGCTTGTTGTTGTCCAAGGAAATCACAGGTCTTTATACGGCCTTGTATTTTTGTAAATAAGCCCTTCCATGTTTGTAAAATAAATATACAGCAGGAAGGCATGAATATTTTATGTATGTTCTGGTACCACTTAATGGTTGTATAAGTGTGCCATGAAATATGAAAATGTAAATGCGATAAAGATATTTGCAATGCAATATATGGATGTCTAAATACCGTTCCCAACCCCATAGTCGGGGCAAAAGTCTTTTAACAAACATTGATAGGAGGATCTGCCAATACCTTCACAATATATGGCAGTCTCATGAGAAAGAGCATTGATAGGAGGATCTGCCAATACCTTCGGCTGATGGGAGTGGGTGATCAACTCCTTTTCTTTGTCAGCTTTATCAGTAGCACCAACTTCTGAAGGTAATCCATCTGTGGCATGTAAGGCAGGTGTGTGAAACCAAGAGAGGGATTTATTTGAGTTGAAGGGGAGTCCCCCTAGAGAAGTAGGGGCAGAAAAATAAGACTCGGTTTCACAGAATGAGTGGCATAAAAATAAGACTCGGATTCGCAGAATGCAATGTCCTTTAGAACATACTTTTGCCGAGTCTTGGGGTCAAAACACTTATACCTGTTTTGTGTGGGAGAATAACCCAAGAAAACACCCTTGATGGCATGAGGATCAAGTTTTGTGGTGCCAAACTGCAAGCTGTAAATGAAAAAAATATATTTGAATGTTCTTTGAAGAACTCTTTTGCATTGTTGAACCGAAAGACTTTTATTTTTTTTCCAATTGATTTTCAATCATCTTACAAAACACCTTTGACACCTTTCGAACTTCTGCTTTGAGATTTCAGCAAGTATACCAAATACAGTGAGTGTAGTCACCAATAAAACTCATAAAATGACAACCGTCAAGAAAGGGACAGGAGGGGGCCCTTGGACATCAGCGGGCACAAGTTGAAAGGTTGTTAGACTTTTGTTCAATAAAATGCGAAATGGTGTTTGAAATTGTTTTGCAAACTGGCCAACTTGACTAACAAATGACTTGGAACTTATTTGATCAAATAAAGGACACAATTCTCGAAGCATGAAAAAAGGTGGCCAAGATGAATGCCAAAAGTGGATTTATTTCGGGCCTTGGTTTCTGTTTCTGGTGACTTCTGAGTGAAGAGCAGCCCTTACTCCAGACTCAAAGTAGTATAGAGTATAGACTTTCTGCTTCACGTTCAGACCCAATCACAGCTTCACAGCCACAGGCCTTGTCTTTAGGTTCTGGAAGACAGGGAAAAAAGTCTTGGAGTTGCTTGAATACTTTGTTATATTACTAACAGATAGGGGATTCATAAAGTGGATAGGAACATGAAGAGAAGAGGATAAAACAAGATGACCATATAGGTTATTAGTACCACATCCAGCAACAGTGGCCAGAGAGCCATCTGCAATGGTCACTTTGCTTTGACCAGAGCCCAAAAGAGTAGGAGGAGAACTAGGTAGGAATATTGGTCATGTGATTGGTTGCTCCTGTGTCTATAGCCCAAGGAGTAAGTGCTAGATGGGTACAGGCCCTCAATCAGTGCCAGCAGTACCTGATTGAGGAGTAGAACATGGTGAAATGGTGGGGGTGGAGCCAAGCTGTGATAGCAAACATTGTAGCTGAGCAATATCATGTGAGGCCAATCCCTGGAGGACTGAACCCTGAGGACAGATGCTCCCTGTTCTAAAGGTGGAATCAGCCGAGAATCACTAGTGGAGTTAGCAGTAACCTACCTCTTTGCTTGCCATCCCTTCTTTACCTTTTGAAACTTAAAAGTGTTCTTCTTAGGATGAAGATTCCAACAATCCTCAGCAAGTGATTTTCCCAACCATGGTGACCACAGACCCAAGCAGACTTATTATTTGTCTTTATTAGGAACAATTGAGCCTTTGCCACTTTTCTGTCCAGCACTAACCAATATGGAGAACTCCCCAACACTGTGACTATGGAGGGAATCACTAGCATCATTCATGGTTTTCCTTCAGCTTTCTACATTGAGAACCTTAAAGTACACCTTCCTAAAGGATGAAATAGGATCTATGCTGAGAATTTGTCCCCTTAAGACTTCAAACTCAGAGTTGAGACCAGCTAAGAACTTAAACACCCCAGTGGACCAATATAAGCCCCATATATATATATATATATATTCTGATCTTCAATACACGACCAGTCATTAACATCTTTAGAATTTAGTTCCTCCAATTTGCTGCAAAGCATGCCAAAATAGATGGCGACCAAGAATATTCCTTGCTTCAAATCATGGATTGCACTTGTCAATTGATAGATGTGAACAACATCTTGTGTTTGGCCGAACATTTCGGTGATGAGTGTCACATTTCCCTTGCACTCTGTTGCTGGAGAATAATTGGTTGGACTTCAGATCCAACTGAGTTCAAAATCTACAACATGACCACACTGTTCTCTAAGTGCCATTTATTGTATTGGGCATTCTCTTGACTTTTTTATTTTACAATTAATGTAACCACTTTTGCATGGCTGGCAATGTATATTTCTGCAGCAATTATACCACACCATATAATTATGTTCATTCAACATCATTGGAGTGATTTGAAGAGAGTTGTCATCACTCCCCATGTTGGTGAGTAAGTTTTCTGCAGGTTGAGGAAACTTGGAGATGGTCTCAGCTGGTGTAGGGTGTGACATCATATAAAGTGCTGGCTGCAGACACAAGGACAGTGAGAAGGGTGACTCTCCCTCAAGAACAAGATGTTCAGAAGAGAAAACCATGGGAAAAAAACTGTGACAGTTACAATAAAACAAAAGCCTCAGGTTAACACCACTAGAGGCTAAATTTACAGACAGCATGTGCCTCCAACCTGAAGACAACAACGAAAGTAGTGCAACTGCAATGTGAATAGTAGTCTTGAACATCAACACTTGGGTATCCTGTTGACAGCGCATGGCATCAGCATCCATGGAGAAGCCATACCAGACCTTGCCGAAGACACTTAAAATCTTAACAAAAAACACCTTCTTCTTTTAATTTTATTTTTTTGTGCTCAGGCATTGTACTTTTTTTCCACTCTCCAAATAGGTTTTTTGAGCATTTAGGTCTGTTTGCTTGAACACTAACCATCAGGTCCGACTGCAATATTTGTAGATAGATACTATGTAAATGGTGGACTCTTTTTCCTTTTTTTTTACATCTGACCAGGATTCTTCATCCTCCTTTATAGGGATTGAATTGCTCCTTGGAACTCATGTCAGTTCAGCTGATTTAAGGCAGAAGGTGTTGTATACTGATAGTGGAGAGACCATCAGTTACAAGATTCTCATCATAGCGACAGGTGCTCAGGTATTGTATCTAATTTAAGTATTTAACATATATACTTGCAATCTTTCAATTGACGTCTGATACCAAACTTGTCTCAGGCCATGAGATTGTGAGCAATTTACTGATAACTAAGGTGCATATTCTAGGCTTTGAAGCTTCAAGAAATTGGTGTGAAGGGTCCAGATGCTGAAAATATTTGCTATTTGCGCAATTTGGATGATGCAGCTAAGCTTGTCAATTCAATGAAAGCTTGTTCTGGAGGTGATGCTGTTGTTATTGGTGGAGGCTACATAGGTATGGAGTGTGCTGCAGCATTGATCATAAACCATGTCAAGGTTACCATGATCTTCCCTAGCAAACATTGCAGTAAGTACTGCTGACATTGCCGAATGTGACTTGTGTGCACTCAGTCAGTATTTTATTTGACAATGGATTGAATTAGTTTTATCAAATGAACTGTAGACTTAGGCTAAAAACCTCTTTTCTTCAACAGTGGACCGTTTATTCACACCCGAGATTGCTGATTTGTATGAGAAGTACTATGAGTCAAAGGGTGTAAAGTTCATCAAACAAAATGCAGTAACATCATATGAGAACAACTCAAGGGGGAAGGTAGCTTCTGACAATCATATATTTGCATGTCACTAATCTGTTTGTCCAGTTTTAGGGTATGCTGATGCCCATCAGTAACTGATAATGTCTTTGACCACTACTTTTGCAAATGAACTTGAATATTTACATTAGATAGTTGAGAATGAGCAAATCCATGATTGAGCTACTATTTTTGGTATCAAATGCACTTGCTTGTTTTCTTTTCTCTTTTTATTCTGTTACCTTTCCTATTCTAAAGATGATGCTGTTGCCTCTTTGCTTTATTAAGAAATACAACCATAGATATATTTCCTTTATGTTTAAATTAGGTATAAGAGTGGCTTCCCCTCCCCATCTTTCAGAGCTGGCTCATTGCACCAGCCATCGCCTCGTTGATGTCATAGTCTGTACGACTGATATCAAATTGTCAATAGCTGTACAGAATGTCCTCAGAACTTATTGCATATCAATCTAGCTGCTTTTTAGTGATTTGGATGCATCTCTGTGGTTTGTTTCTTCACCTGGTGTCTCCTTAGGCACTATTTTGCTGCTATCATGGCATTTTCATGGTTTCTGACAGTCCATGCTCCATCTGGGCTGCTACTGTGCAGACTAATCTTTGTACCATAAAATTGTGGGCCATGTTGATGGTTCCATCACTTCTGCTCCTGTTTTGCCTCCTACATCAGATTGCTCTTGATTTCTGGATAGTTTATACAGGGGTAATGTGCTAAATGGAGGGCAACCGGGAAAATGGATGGTTTGAGGTGCGAAGGCGTTCGAGGTGGATGGAGAGGAGGCCAGATGAGTATTCAAGGAAGGTTATGCCAGGTAAGGGACAAACCAAGTTTTCTCCTCCCTCTGGCTATTGTTTTAGGTGCCTGGAGAAGGGTCACAGAGCTTCTGCATGTAGGAATGCAGTCAAGTGCTTCAGATGCAAGGGGATAGGACATAGAAGCTTAGCCTGTCGGTCGGAGGCCCTGCGCCTGGAGGTTAGCCATCCCGATCAAGGTAAAGTGCCTCCTGAGCCTGTAGGGGTTGGAGAGAAGGGGATTCAGAGGGTTGTGGATGTGCCCTGGTCACCGCTTGTCAGAAAAGAATGGGATAGATTGGGTGCGTGTGGGGTGGCTGAGGTTCTAGGAGCTGGGTCAGAAAAGTTCTCAGAGGTAGTAAATTTCCTTAAGCAGGGGTGGCCGATGAAGTACTGGTGGATCAGGCAGCTGAATGATGGCTCCTTCCTGGTGGAGTTCGCCCACAAAGCCTGGAAGGACTATTGTGTCTCAGTAGGGACCTTCCGGCGGAAGAACTTTTCCATTTCTTGGAGACAGTGGTCAGTGGAATGTGCTGCAGAATTAGTTCCCGTCGGAAAACTTCTGTGGTGTAGAGTTCTTGGTGTCCCCTTGCACATTTGGAATGTGGAGTCATTCCATGCCATTGTTGCGCCTTTTGGAGTGCTCAAGAAGATTGACAGAGAGTCTCTAAACGGCTGCAACCTGAAGTTTGCTAGGTTGCTGGTTGAAGTGGAATCCATGGCTAACATTCCGAAGGATCAACTCATTAGAGTTGGAGGCAAGAAGTTTCGGGTCTCTGTCCAGGTGGAGTTGGGGGAAGTGGAGTCGATCAGAGCTCCGGTCCAAGACTGGACTTGGGCAGAGGTGGTGGCCTGTTTCAAGGCAAAGCAGAAGAAGGAAGGTTTCCTGCAAAATCAAAGCTCGAGGGTCGAGGCGGTGCTGACTGGACCCTCAAAGGAGGCTGGTAAGGTCAATGTTGATCTGGGGCTGTCAGAGTTGGGCGTTGGTGTATCTTCGGCCAGTGGTCCCTCCAGTCAGCTGCCTTTGCGTATGCAGGGAGCTAAGCCGGGCTCTGATAAGGCTGTCAACAGGCTGGGTATAGGCAGGAGACGTGCCTCGATGCAGCGGGGGAAGGAGAGCTGTCCTATTTCGGTGAAAGAGGGTCCGGTGTTCGAAGCTTTTGGCGCCTGGTCTCCGGGCAGGGAAGATGAACAGTTGTGGGTCCAACGATTGGCCCCTAAGGGTGTTCCGGGTAAGTCGGTCGGACCGTCCTTTTCTGGCGTTATGTTGGGTAAGTCCTCCGGGTCGGGTATGTCGGGTCTCTCGGGTAAGTCATCTGGGTCGGGTAATTTGTGCCCGACTCCTGTGCTTCTTCCTGACCCGTCATCCCCGACTGGTAGCCCGCGTCGTCTGTCGGTGGGCCTGAAGCATCTGGAGGCGGGGCGGAAGCGACTGGGCTGCTCTCCGGGGCAGTCGATCAAGTAGATTCCAGGGGCGCTCTCATCCATTAGAGGAGAGGTGACTGGAGGCGGGGCTTCCTCTGTTCAGGGTAAGGACGGTTCTGGTTCGGCGACTGGCGAGGACTGGTTTCCTCTGCCAGTTCCATTCGTCGGGGGCGTGGAGTCGGACTCCTTGAGCCTGGTGGTTATACAGGACGACAGCCTGGCTGCTGGGGATGCTGTTGGTAATGTCGAAGCACCGTCGGAGAGCTCAGGGGACTCCGTAGAAGCGGAAGGGACCCCTCCGTCTCCCACTTCTTGCGGTGGGGGAGTGGGTGCTTCTACTTTGTGCCTAGGTCCCACTGAGGATGCTAGTTGGGCCTTCTACGATGATGTAGTCAGACAGGAGGCGTCTTCTGTGGCTTCGGCGGACTCCTTAGATGTTGAAAATAGAGCATTGGGCTTATGGGCTGGACATGGCTCTGAGGTGTTATCTCAGCAGTGCTTTGAACAGGTGTCTCCATTGGCTGAGCTTGAGTGTGCTACAGAGCAGTGGTCCGATGATCTGATTAAACAGGTGGGTTGCTTAGTTGGGATATTGTTTGAAGGTAAGGAAGAATATGTCAGGAAGGCATTAAGGAAAATGCGAAGGGACTTGAATCTACAGCTTAGCCTTAAGAGGAAAGGGTCAGGAGGTGGTCTAAAAATAGGCAGGAGGGAGCTTTTGTATTTACAGAATAACAAAATGACAGAGGGCCTTAGGTCTCAGAGACCCAAGGGCAAGGGTGTTCTCGTCAGTTATTAATGAATATTATGTCTTGGAATGCCAGAGGGATTAATGGGGATGAGAAAAAGAGGGAGATTAATTTGATGGTGAATAAGTTTAAACTGGCTTTGTTATGTATTCAGGAGTCAAAAATAGTAGATTTCAGCTTGGAAGATGCTCGAAAGTTGGGTGGTGGCAGATTACAAGGATGGTGCCATAAGCCAGCACTGGGTGCTAAAGGGGGAATTATTATTATGTGGGATACTGATATTTTGGACTGTTGTGAACAGCAAGTGCTTCAATTTGGTATTACAGTTAAACTGAAGAATAAGAGAGATGATTTTGTTTGGTGGTTTACAGGGGTTTATGGGCCAGTTTTGCAGGAGCAGAAGGTGCTTTTCTTTAATGAGCTGCAGTCCCTTTCCAGGGAAGTCAAAGGGCCTTCTTGTGTCCTAGGCGACTTCAATGCAGTAAGGGCCCCGAGAGAAAGAATCAACCAATTGTCTTGGTCTCAGGAGATGGTTCTATTTGATGAATGGGTACATGCAGCTGGTCTGATTGAGATGCAGGTGAACTCGGTCTTCTTTACTTGGGTGGGTGATGGGGCTAGAAATTCTAAATCCAAACTTGACAGAATTTTTATCAATTCTCTGTGGCAACAGAAATTTAATTTTGCTGCTGTTAGGGGCCTCCCCAGGGTGATGTCTGATCACATCCCACTGTTGTTAAGCACAACTCATCTGAAGAAACTTAAAAGAGTATTCAGATATGAAAGGTCCTGGATTTTGCATGAAGATTTCAGAAATTTGGTATCCACATGGTGGCAAGAAGCACCATCTGAAGAATGTGCAAGTTTGTCTCTGCTTGGTAAGTTGAGGTGGGTTAGAAGGAAAATGAAGGTTTGGAGCAGCAACATCTTTGGTAAAGCAGCTGAGCTTAAACAAGAGCTTCTTGATAGAATTGCGTATTTTGACGTTCGAAATGATCAAGGTACTTTATCCGAGGAAGAGAGCGTACAGTGGAGTGAGGCTAAGAAACAATATGAGGTATTAGCAAAACAAGAGGAGATAAAGTGGAAGCAGAGGGCGAAAGAAAAATGGTTAAGAGAGGGAGACAAAAACACTGCTTATTTTCATGCCATGGCTACCATTAAAAGAGAAGGACTACTATGGACTCAATCAAAATCAATGATAGATTGTTTGATGACATGGATATTTTACAAAGGGAAGTGGTGAATCATTTTCAGGGTTTGTTTAGGGAGGAGGAGCCTTGGAGGCCGCAGATTGGTCATGAGTTTTTCTCTAAACTCTCTGATCAGGATGCGGGGGATATGATTAGACCCTTTAGTGAGCAGGAGATTAAAGATATTGTGTTTTCTGTGGACCCTAATAGGTCTCCTGGGCCAGATGGATTTTCATTGGGGTTCTTTCAACAATTTTGGGCAGTCATCAAGGCAGATATTATGGCGGTAGTGTCAGAATTCCAGACAAGACCTTGGAGTATCAAACATTTCAATTCCACCCATTTGGTGCTTATTCCGAAGTGTGCTGGGGCAGAGTCGATCAATGATTATAGGCCGATCAGTTTGTTGAATTCTATGTATAAAATCATCACCAAGGCCATGGCTGGCCGGCTTAAGAAGGTGATTGGAAATCTCATTGATGGTAACCAGTCAGCTTTTATTAGTGGACGTTTCATTTTGGATAATTTCATGGCAGCCCACGAATGCTTGCATGAGCAAAGGGTCAACAAGAGGCATTATGTGTCACTCAAACTTGACTTTGAAAAGGCATATGATAGGATTAACTGGAAATGTCTTTTCAGAGTCATGAAAGTGATGGGTTTCAAAGATAGATGGATTGAATGGGTCAGGCAATGTGTGCAATCGGCAAAATTTTCTGTGCTCATTAATGGGTCTCCATGTGGTTTTTTTGGTTGCTCTAGAGGGCTGCGGCAGGGGGACCCTTTATCCCCTTTATTGTTTGTGTTGATGGGGCAGGTATTGAGTGAGATGTGGAAGAAAGCTAGGCAGGCAGAGTTAATTGAAGGAGTTTCAGTGGGAAGGGGGAGTTTAGAAGTTTCACACCTTCAGTATGCTGACGACACAATCCTTTTTTCCTCAAATAACCTCGATAAGCTCATCAATTTGAGGATCCTTCTCAGGCTTCTTGAGTCGGTGACTGGTTTGAAAATTAATTTCCGTAAGAGTGAGCTGGTGGGGAACATTGCAAACGAGAACCTCAGGGCTCAGATTGAGCAGATCATGGGTGTGAAATGGGGGAGTTTCCCTGTTAAGTACCTTGGGTTGCCCTTGTCTGATAGATCTCTGAGAGTCTCAGATTGGAATGGAATGGTTAACAAGTTCAGTGACATGATTAGTGGGTGGAAGGGCAGACTATTATCTGCTGGGGGAAGATGGATTCTTTCTAAGGTGGTGCTGTCCAGTCTTCCTTTATATTTCTTGTCCATTTTTAAAGCCCCTAAGGTCATTTGCAAGAAATTGGAATCGGCGAGAGCTGCTTTTTTCTGGAGAGGTAAGGGGCCAGAAGTGCATGGTGTTAACCCTATTGCATGGTCGAAGGTGTGTAGGTTGAAGGAAGAAGGTGGTGCGGGCCTTGTGCCAATGGAGATTATTAATCATGCATTACTCACGAAATGGTTGTGGAAATTGGATGTAAATGATGGGGCATTGTGGAGCTGTATAGTTAAGAGGAAGTACTTGTGGAATGTGGATGGGTGGTGTTCTCACTTACTGAGTAGTAATAACTTATCCTCAATTTGGAAGCACATTATGGGGAATTTGGATTTCTACTTGTGCTCTTCTAAGCTTCAGGTGGGAGATGGTCGGAGAATCAGATTGTGGCAAGACCCATGGTTAAATAATGAGCCTCTCATGCTCTCATGTCCGGGATTGTTCAGAACTGTGTCACAGTCACAGGTTCTATTGGCTGCTTTGTGGTCCCAATCTCAATCTGGTCCATCATGGCACTTAATGTTCAGACGGAATTTGGTGGAGGAGGAGATCAGTGAGTTCCTTTATCTATCTGAGGCACTTGACAACACTAAGTTATCCCCTGGTATGAAGGATAGCAGAGTTTGGAAGTGGGAGAGGTCAGGGAAGTTTTCAGTCAAATCAGCGGTTCGTCTACTAATTCAAGGAGGGTTGAAGGTCAGATGGCATAAGCAAGTGTGGGATAAGGGGTTGCCTTTGAAAATCAGGGTCTTTATGTGGAAAATTGCATGGAAGAGGCTATTTACTTTGGTCAGGGTCAGTATGTTCAGAAAAGATTCGAGGAAAGTATGCATATTTTGTGCATGTTTTCAGGAGGATTTGGACCATCTGTTCACTGCTTGTGGAGTAGTCAGAATTGTATGGAATCTGTTCTTCAAGTCTATTAATGTCTCTTGTTGCATTCCCCTCAATTTGCATCAGCTTATTGATTTCTGGCCTAAGTATAAACCCACAGGAGTTGAGGAGGATCTCTGGAAACTGTGTCTACCAGCGATGCTCTGGTCAATCTGGAAGGAGAGGAATAAGAGGCTGTTTCAGAAACCTGTTCCTTATTCTAAATGATTGTATCTCCTTTGTGTATCAGTGGCATCTTAGCATCTCTGGAGAGCCGGTCAAGCTATCTGCCCTATTAGATCAGCTGAAGGGGTGGAGGAAATTTACCTTGTAATTGGGTGGTTTCTTTTTTTTTTTCTTTTTTTTTTTTTTAAGGTTAGGGGCAGGGGCTTCCATCATCTTGATAGTCACCCCTCGTCCCTTTTCCTTTCTTCTGGATGTTTTATGGTTATCTTTTCCTTTTGTATGCTTTTTGCTTTTTCCTTTGCCTTTTGGCTAATGAAATTTGGCCTTCGGCCAACTTCTAAAAAAAACATCAGATTGCTCTTCCACTACTAACATAGAAACTGTTACCGCTAGTGCATCTGCGTCCTCTGTCAAAGCCGAAGTTGCAGCCACTAGAGATACTATGGCTGCCTCATTGAGTTAACAGACATTGACGAAATTATTGTGGGCTATATTTTTTGATTAATTAGTCCCTCCATTCGACTGGACTTATTGGATCTGACCACCTCTTGCATAGAACATTGTTAGCTAGCGGTGCTCGTGAGTACTAGTTGCTCATTAATCTTGATATATGCCAGGGTACACCATCCGTCTAGAGTTCTTCACTAAGCTTCATCACATGTGATCCGAACTACATACCATGCATGTTATTGGCTATGTCCATCACTGTTCGTGCATCACCCAAGATGACCTATAGAAGCTCTATCACTTCCTGATTTGCCTCTGTCTTGAGCTTGAGGCCCTTAGAGCATTAGGTTATTTGTCGCTCTCCTTTGCCTACTTTGGATGATGTTCTAGTTGAGATCATCGCTAAGGAGATGCAAATTCATACTCTTGTCTCATCTTTAGCTCCGTTTGATGTTATCTTGGCAGCATCCACATGACCTTCCCTTCAATGTACTTATTCGAAAACTCCATTTGAATAGGGCTGTTCACAATTTGTTTCAACCTGAAAAACCAAACTGAACCAATACCATAATGTAGTTTGGTTTGGTTTCATAAGTTGTAAAACCAAGCCAAACCAAATAAACTGAATATATATATCGTAAACATAAAAAAATTAATTATGCTCATATTTTACAATATAAATATAAATTTTATTTGTAATCAATTTCTAAAGTATATAAATATCAATAATTTCAGTTCTATTATAGGGAAAATAAAATCTTGGTTTGAACCAAACCGAACTGAAAATTTCGATTTGGTTTAGTTCAGTTTGATTATGCGGTTCGGTTTGGTTTGGGTTTGAGAAAGATCTCCCCAAACCAAACTAAAATATGAAACGCCCCTACATTTGAATATGATGCTGCTGGCTCTATGGCCCAACTCTAGCACCTCCATTGTTGTACCTGTAGATACATGCCTAAAGCTTCTCTATTGCCAAGAGACTCATCCAACTCCCTCTATTGTTGCTCTAGTGGATGTGGAACCTACTGCTTCATATCCTCCAGCTACAACTAATGTGGCTCGGTTGGATGTACTTTGTTTGCCGCCAGCTTGTGGTATTGTTTATGATGCAAATTTATTATTGTAACATGGTTTCCGATGACAATGCAAATTTAAGATAGATTTTCGCCCAATCACGCTTTTAACAGGGTATATATGCAAAAATTCCTAAAATTTATTATGATGATTCCTAAAAAAAGGGTTTTGGAGTTACGTTGACAATATTTTAAAATGCAAGACACTATGGCAATTGTTATAATGTATGGTTTCTGTTTTGATATAGGAATTTATTCATGTTAGTCAAAGTTCTGTGGGTACATGCACAATAATAAAAATTCTGGGTTTAACTATAAATACATATTTTCATAGTAAAAGAATTTGAAGACATTCTCCCTTGACAGGAATTATATTGCTTTTATTCTCTTATTGGCAATGCATGCTCAATTGCTCAGACACATTTGTATTTAAAGGAAAATGACCAATTTAGGAAGACATCTGAACAATAAATCAAACTTCAGGGGTTTTTCTGCAATTCTTGCTCTTCCCCTTGTCTCGCTTTTTTAGTACTCAGGAGATGATCTCCCAAGCCTTGTAGTTGCTGCTTCTTTTTTCCTCTGCCTGCACTTGCTTTGCTGCCTGCACTTGCTTGGAGTTTGAGCACTTCCAGAAGTTGTTCTTCCAAGTGGGGAGACCCCCCCCCACCCCCCTTTATAGGCATTCAAGGATGCACCCCGGCAGTGGGGTTTGGATCAGGAGGGACCTCCCCCTATCTCTCTTCACATCTCTACCGGCTGAAAATGAGGTGGTGGGGAGTTGAGGGCGGCACTCTCATTCCCACAATTTCCACCGGCAGACTTCCTCCTCCTCATCTTTCTCTCTCTCTCAAATCTCCACCAATTTAGTGAACTGGTGGGAGTGGTGAGAGGGAGCGACAGGTGGGATCAGGCTCGCGGCCCGCACCCTCCTGTCCTTCCACTCCCAACCGCTCGCACGAGCCAGTGGGATTGAGGGGGGAAGCCCTCCTCTCCCACTTGTCACTTTCTTTATATAAAGAGAAATACTTAATACACTTGCTCAGTGACATGACAGTCCGCGTGACATCAAGTTAGGTGTCATGCGAGTTGGTGGACTGCCATGTCATTGCCAAAGTGCCGTAACTCTTTCTCTTATATAAAAGGGTGCCGCCTCTCTTTCTCTCCCTACTTTTTTTTACTCTAGTAGCTTCCACGTAGAGAAAAGGACACTGAAGAAGACTTTTAGCTTAGCCTGGGGTCTGCTTTGAAGAAGATTTGACTTGTTTGACCAAGTGTTGACCACCTGGGGTGCCTTTTCACTTCTTCTGGCTGTGAACTGTCATCCTGGGACTGCTTGGCTTTGTTTCTTCTAGTCCAGGGAGTTGACTGAGCCTTTCTTTGGGGGTTCCTGCCGCTCAAGGTACACCACCTTCACCCTTTTGTGGCTAGAACTTTATATTCAGCACCACTTTGGATCGTCAGCATTTCTAGGGCAATATTCTCTGTTCTTTCCATCTCTGGAAGGAATGCTTGCGCCACTCCCATTTCCCTTTCCCATTTATTCTCGTTTGTCTAATCATCTTCCAGCTATAGTATTGTTACTTCCAGCCTCTACTTGTTCTTGCCACTGCATATTATGCTTTGCCATTTGCTCTGCAAGTGGTACTCATGTGTTAATCCCTGGATTTTGTACCAGGTCAGGACAGTGATCCTTAGAGATGGGAAACGGGTGTCCACAGACATGGTTGTGGTTGGCGCTGGTGCTCGTGCAAACACAAGTCTGTTTGCGGGCCAGCTGGACTTGGAGGAGAAAGGTGGTATCAAAGTGAATGGCAGAATGCAAACAAGCAACCGCTCTGTGTATGCTGTTGGAGACGTCGCTGCATTCCCGGTGAAGCTCTTTGGCGGTGACATCCGCAGGTTTGAGCACGTAGATTGCGCGCGAAAGACGGCAAAGCATGCTGTTGCTGACATAATGGACCCATGGAGAACTGGCAAGATTGACTACCTGCCCTTCTTCTATTCCAAGGTGTTTACATTGTCCTGGCAGTTCTATGGGGATAACAGGGGAGAGGTTGTTCATTATGGAGACTTTTCTGGCATGCGATTTGGAGCATACTGGGTCGACAACGGTCGGCTAGTTGGGGCTTTCCTTGAGGGAGGGAACAGACATGAGTTTGAGGCTATAGCAAGGGCCATCAGGATGAAGTTAGCAGTGAAGAACCTCACTGAGCTAGAGCAGTCGGGTATTGAGTTCGTATTGCAGGCCTGCAGACATGCATCAGCGTCCGCATATGGTGCAGGAAAGATGACATATGCTATTATTGCTGGTGCATTTTTGGCTGTGATAGTTGCTGCACTTGCCTACTGGTATGCAGTGCATCCAAGGATGTCTTGTTGAACCAACCAACCACATCTCCTTTGCTCATGTATGCACTGCCTTGTGTTCTCTCCACAGTAACTGATGTGTAATTGTCATGGAGTCCACTGGATAACTGTGTCGGGTTCCTCCACAACTCGGTGTTGCGCTTTGTGACTGAACATACCCAGTTGCAGGACTGCTCTTCTGTATAACCTCTCTGAATGGCAGATGAGAACATATGCTAAGTTCTAACCGAGTTCTCTTCCTGATTTTGTTCAAACTGCGCCGAGTGCATGACCATACAAATCAGAGAATAGCAGCAAATGCCTTCTGAGTGGGAA
The DNA here is from genome assembly GCA_014218235.1 of Colocasia esculenta. NCBI lineage: Eukaryota > Viridiplantae > Streptophyta > Magnoliopsida > Alismatales > Araceae > Colocasia > Colocasia esculenta. Next base: position 121,977,407 of record CM024763.1, on the reverse strand, counting down.
AAAAAGGGTTTAGGAACGCCTGTGTGGCTAGATTGTGTGGGATCTTGCATTGGGGGCTTCGACTGCTCTTTTGTTCTTGGGAGAGAATTCAATGTTGTACTAAGTTCAATGTTGTACTAAGGGTCTGTTTGGTTTGATGTAGAGAAAATTTTATAAAATGACTTGTTTGGTACACTTGAATGGTTAATTCATGAAAATTTTTTTTTAACCTAAAACTCTAGGATTTTGACATTCTTGAACTTGAAAGAGCTTGGTGATCTAATTTCATTGATTCATTTTTCGTGTAAAATTTTCACGAGTGCAACTATTATCTTTGCTGATGTCATCGTTGTTGTCTCCCTTACAGCATCAACCATTATCTCTGAGTTTGTGACCAACGTCTTCGAATTTTTTAATATTTATTTTTAAAATATTTTATTAAAAAATAAATATCAGAAAAATATTTTTTTAAAATATTTATGTGAATATCAAATAGGTAATTATATATATATATTATTTTCTGTAGATATTATTTTGAAAAAAATTTATCCTATAAGTATATTTTATAACCAACCAAACAGATTTGAAGTGAATACATCTAGATTTCGTGAAACAAATCTTACGTTTGAAATTTTGTCTCGTGTTTGAAGCAAGCTTAAACAAACAGGATCGGACCTTATCTGTTCTCTGTGTACGGTATACTTCAGTCCGAATCGTATTTAAATTTAATAATAAAAAATTTAAAAAACCATGATTGCTCTCTCTCTCTCTCTCTCGCGATTCCAACAGTATTCCTTAGCATGTTATTACTTTGGAAAGCTCCATGGGTCTGTCATTTTGTTCATTCATTCATTTATTTTTCTTCCTCTCACCACTCCATCCAAACTCAGACGTTTATCATCATTAAACTAATAAGATATGCGGACATGACCCCTCTTCACTATTCACAACTTTTATCTTATTATATTATATTTTTATTCTATATATATATATAATCTTACATATATTAGTAGATAGTGATCTGTTGTCAAATGGCTTTATTGAGGTCCTCCTATCTTATAAAATTAAGGACAAGCACCCAAATTTATAACCAACCACAAAATGCTACATGCACATATACTATTCACATGTAAACTTTTATTTTTAATCTAAAAAATGATCATTAAATAAGATCATGAAGGACCTCAATGAGAATTTCAAAGTTAAATGCCACTTTTTGAATTTTGAAACTTGTCGGTAAGAAGCTCGCCACACTGATCTCGTAACATTCTAGGGATTTTCTGAATTCTTGGCACGTTTCTCTAAGCCCATTTTGTCATCACTGAGATATATATCCCATATATTAGGGCTGCAAACGGGTCGGGTTCGGAATCGAAAACACAGATTTCGATTACGATTCCGATAACTGAAATATGGTTCCGATTCCGATAAAATTGGAATGGTTAATTTCGATTCCGTTCCGATTCCGATAACATTACTGGAACCAAAATTCTGATAAACTAAGGTGTTAACCATAGTTTTACCTTGAGTTTATGATAATTTATCGGAATAACCGATACCAATTCCGATTATTTTTCAATTCCGATTCCGATTCTGATAGCTTATCGAAATATCCGATACCGATTCCGATAAGCTATCAGTATTATTTTCCGATTCTGAAATCGATAATTTTTATCGGAATCGGGTCGGAATATTGGGTTCTGTTTACACTCCTACCATGCACCCAACAAACACCGCGACGTATGCCCACAGTTGAAGCTTCACGCTACTTTGCAACTTGGGTCCCATAGCATGTTTGGTATTAGGATAGATTGGAGATAGAGTCCTCAACCTATTCTAATATCTTTAAAATTTTAAAAATATCTTCATTTTATCTCCGATCTATCCTAATACCAAACATGTCCGCCATGTAGTTGAGAAGACCTGCGGACGAAGCATTCAGGAGGCCTACGTTGGGCTTTTGTCACCGTAGGCAATTCCCGAATGGGGATGTTGTGGAGAAGAACATGATTGCCTTCATTTTTGTACCATACGATCTGCCTGGAAAAGGGTATAAAAATAATTCATATATATAATATGTCATGCGGTGCTCAGGAAGATTGTAAAACCTGGAGTAGTACTCTGGCTTGGGAAGTCTTTGTGAATGTTGATGCTGCAGGTTTCCTTTGAGGATAGTAACATGCACATACATATGGAGGGTGGAATATGGGTGAAATTTCAACTTCACCTTGCTCTTTAAGAGGTATTGCTCCTGTGTGAGATTATATATATATTTTTTTCTAGAAAAAAATTATCTTGAGAGAAGGAAAATGGGTCTTACTTATAAGTATATACTTATTTTTACTACATGCATCCAGTATAAGATGCCTCTACACAATCTTATAAGTAAGGCCGGATAAAGTTGTGCAAATATTGTTGTGATAAGACGCTTAAGCAGAACACATAATCTCTTGTTTGGTTTTTAGTGATAGCATCAATGAAAATGCATGAAATTTCAACGTGCCCTCTAGAGGTATTATCTTCGTTTTTGTTTTTTTTTCTTAGAAAAAAAGATTCTCACAAGAGAAGAGAAATAAGTTTTACTTAACTACATCTAATATATGAGACTAAACTATAGAAAGTATCATTATTATTATAGTGGCAGAATAAGAATGTTGCTGCCTACTCTAAAACTCCTTTCTCCAATGATGCATAACGTTAAATTTTCTATACAAATGTTATTATAGATGCAGACCGGAAAATTATCATTCAAATCTATTATAAAAAAGTTACATATCGAATGGTACAACAAAAAGAAAATATTCTTACTAGCATGTTGCGAATTACGAAGTTAATTAATTAGTTCTAGTTTATTTACCTGAAGAATATGCAACCACCGAGACTCATCCCTTAGCCTCTCTTAGGTAATGAGTTAGACTAAAGCTAACTCAGAGTTAACTCAAAATTAACTTAAAAAATAGTTTGAAAAGGTTACAAAGTTAAGTCAAGTGGGTTAGACTAAAAGTGGGTCAGATGTGAGTTAACTCATAATTTTTCAACCCACTTCTGGAGGTGGGTTGGAGTTAATCTATCGAGTTAACTACTTTTTTACCTCCGCGGTACATAATATATATATTAATTACTACTTTTTTTTTTCACAACACAATATTAATTGTTACTTTCTCTTGTCAAGTCACTTTTTGATATGAAAGTGGATTAACAGTGGGTTAACTCATTTTACCTTGCCAAAATAATCAAGAGAAAGTATGTTAACTCACTGTAGTTAAACTGAGTTAACACATAAGAAAACAAACTAAAAAATGAGTTAATCTTGCATAACTTTAGTCATGGGTTAGAGTTGTCTCTAACCCTAATCCATTGCCAAACAAAGACTTATAAGAATAACTGATCACGAAAGCAGAGCGCAGCAACCAAGGCCTGATGGTGCATGGGTTTTGTGAGGCCACTGAATGGACAACAATGCTCATCTCCAACACCTACATATGCAGCAGGATCAAGTCAATTAACTTAAATAGTCATCATTAAGCATAAACATCATGTCATGCATCTATCCAGAGCAGTATTAACGTTTCCCCTTTTTGGATATGTCCGAACGTGACATTTCGGCCGGCCTGGTTGATCAGCAAGTGAGATCATAAGATTGGCCTATATATGTCATGACCTCTATGCTTTTATATAAAATATACGGAGAGTTTCGTCACATTCTCATCAGGGATTTATCTCTTAAACATAACGTCTTGGAACTTTGAGAACTCACTCCGGTGCACCTCACATAGGGGCGGATATAGTATATATTAGTGGGATCTTGTGACCCCATTAGATAAAAAATTTATATTGGAGAGACACTTTCTTACTATGAGTGGCCCCACTGAATTTATATGCGTGTACTATTAAAACCCCACTGAAATAAAATTCTAGATCCGCCACTGCTCTCACACCCCCCATCCCTCGACCCCAACTCGTGATCTCCATCTCCCCGTCCTGCCAGACCGTAAATCTCCATACATGATTTGGCACGGTCGTACCACACCGTATCATAGCTAATCATGTATGAATATATATATATATATATATATTAAAGTTATTTTCAAGAGTAATAACAAATAATTTTGGAATAAATCATAACACTTAATTGGATAGGAAATTTGGAGTGTTTACTCTAAAAAGTAGTAGGATTGGTTTTTTTACTTTATTGTTTTTACCTGTGCATGGTATCATTTTACCTAGTTTACACATGATGATTCTGTTATTTAGGTAGAAATATAGAATAATATTATGAGTACAGAAGTAAAAGGCAAAACGTGTCTGAATATTCTTATATAGGTGATCTTGGGTATGATCATCAGTATACTAATGATTTAAGGTTATTAGTTAGATATCTCATTGTTAATGAATGAGATTTGATAGTGATTTATTAGAAATTTCATTGTGATATATATATATATATAATCTTTACTTATAAATAATATTTTCTCATTATATAAGTTGACAATTAAGTTGAGCCAACATAGGTTGACAATAAATAATATTTATTAGAACAAAAATTACTTAAAATTGTATAATTATAAAGAATTATTTATAAACAAATATAATTAGTTGGTAAGTATATCACAAGATCCAAACACACTTCACACTCTACGACCTTTCCTCTATGGATGCACATTAGGTTTCTCACCGCGGCATTAAGGGTGTTCCTCTATTTTTTTTTCTTCTAATCTCTCCCATCCTTAGATCAATATAAGGGTAGTGGTTAGAGTAATATGGACGGCGAGAGGGTGAAGGGGGAAGGGCAACGTGGCGTGGGAAGAAAGCAGAGGGAGGACACGTGGATGGGGATCTACGAGACGACGACTTAATGTGCTATATATGTATCGTATTGTTAAGAAAAAAATCGAGTCGACGTAATATGACGGTACAACTAACTCTGATTTTTAGGCAACTTATAGTAATTTATCTACCTTATACACTATAAGCAGGACAAATAAATTTGCATGGAGAATGGTGTAGTGAATAGTGACCACATTGACCAATCTAATCATAGATAAGTAATTTTACTACCCCTTGAGGATAAGACGTAAGTACTTATCAAATTCAAAAAAATAATTAAAAAATCTAAATTAAAATTATCATAATTTATATAATCTCTTAATTAATTTATATTTAAAATTATATCTTAATTTGATATTATTTAAACCCCTTAAATATATAGGATGTGAGAAAAAATAAAAAAAATAGCACGGTGCAACAAGGCCAACCGTGAATCGAAATCCAATAGTATTGGAAGAATATCTTCTCCCAATAAGGGCGGGCACAAAATACAATTCTGCAAAATATAAGTAATTGATATAGAATAATCTTTGCTAACAAGGGTATAAACACAATTATGAGTGGGCAAGCACTGATAAGGGCAACAACAAAATGTTGAAACTTGAAAGCCTCATGATTTAAAAGGAAAAAGGAATCACGTTGGGCTGCGCCAGTGGGTGTTCAAAACACGAAAAATGTTAGAATAAAGTGCTGCTGCTGATGCAACTTTGTTCCTGGAGATGCTTTGACTTCTAATAAAAGATGTTGCTTGGTTCCACTAACCCATCTTTTTCTACTCTGATGCTCTGACGTCTTAAAATTTTTATTATTTTTTTAAATATTTATTACTATGTCGAATGGATATAACAAGTGGGCCATCATAGTAGATAGATAGTGGGACCCACACACTGACGGAGCCAGAAATATTTATAAGAGGAGATAATTAATAAGATAATTATTCATGGGTACTCAACTTAGGGGCGGGGGGACAATTAATAAAATTTAAAAATTCTTCACATACTCATCATAAAGAGAAATTTTATGCAAACAAATTAATAAGAAAAAATTTAGGGAGAATTAATTATTCGTCCCTGGGAGGGGCGAGCCATTATTTCCCGATCCCTGTCAGGTTTCCCTAGACGCCCGGTCCCTGTTTTATGCGGGATTTATTTTCCAGTCCCTGGGCACTTAACGGACGTTATCCTCCTGTGTCTATTACCCATTCTACCTCCAGCCCACCCACCCGTGACCTGTTCGACTTTAATGCCTTTCGAAGGAGGCAATGGCGGAAACCTTCTCGCCGCGGCATTGCAGACCAGCGTGCCCCGTGCTTGTCCGCTGCGAAGAGGAGACCTGCTGTTTGGAGCGCTGCGAAGAGGACACCAGGGTTGCCGTTTGGGTGAGCTGCGAAGAGGACACCAGGGTTGCCGTTTGGGTGCGCTGCGAAGAGGAGCGCAGAGATTCTCACTGATTCTCACTTCCTTCCTTCTATCCCCCGTGTAGGTGAGTTTTTCTTGTCGTTCCGATGCATATTGGTTCCACCGATCCCCTTTGACCTCTGTATATCCACATCCCTTAGTCGCTAGATCTTTTTCTTGCCAAGAATGTTTCATCCATTTCCGTTCTTGGTTTAAAAATAGTTACATACATTAACTTTTTAATTATGTCATTACCAACTGTTTTTTTGTACATAAGTGTCTAACTATTTGTATTTCTAATTCTTGAACAAGTTGTCGAGTACTTACATATCTTAACTGTGTAACTCTGTAACAACTTTGTAAGTAACTGTGTAACTGATGAAGACTTACATATATTAACTGTCTAATTATGTGATTACCAAATATTTTTGGTATGTAAGTGTCTACCTATTTATATTTCAAAGTATTTACCATGTTCTCAAGTACTTACATATCTTAACTGTCTAACTCTGTAACAACTTTGTAAGCAACTGTGTAACTGTGTAACTGATGAAGAATTACATATATTAACTGTGTAATTATGTGATTACCAAACGTTTTTGGTATGTAAGTGTCTACCTATTTATATTTCAATGTTCTCAAGTACTTACATATCTTAACTGTCTAACTCTGTAACAACTTTGTAAGCAACTGTGTAATTGTGTAACTGATGAAGAATTACATATATTAACTGTGTAATTATGTGATTACCAAATGTTTTTTTGTACGCAAGTGTCTACCTATTTGCAATCTACCTATTTGCAATCCCTGTCTATGAACTTGTATTTGTACTGCACAAGAATGTGATCATTATACACATGAAAATTGCAGGGTATAGAGAAAGTACCACCTTGGCGATGGCATCTGCTGGTTCTTGCTCGATGACAATACCATCTTTGCGATGTCCATGTGGATATGGGTGGTGTGATATATTTACAAGTCACACTACTAACAATCCGAATCACAAATATTATAAGTGCAAGGTGTGTATATGGTGTGGAGTTCGTGGCAGTCATTATTTCTTTGTAATGCTTAGTATAGGTGAGAGGTTTGACATTGTTGAAGTAACATCTTGAATTTCCTTTGTTGTGTAGAAAGGATCATGCAAGTTCTTTATGTGGTGTGATGAATTTTTGGCTCTTGGTCGATCATCCGGTGCAAAGTGTGAATGTGATGAGGTGATGCAGAAACTAGTTGAAAAGAATGAAATTTTAAGAAAGCGAGTACAAGAACTTCAACTTCAGCTAGAGAGGAAGACTAGGATCACTGCAAGCCTTGGTCGAGTAATCTCCACGTTGACAACAGAGGAGGCTGATAATTAAAGGACTTTTATGCTTGTTGTATGTCACATGTCAGTTAACAAATGAATGTAAATTCACAATGTTGTATTAGTGAAGGCAAAGATATGTGTACTCTCTAGAATGAGTTCCATTTTGTTTATTTTTAGAATATTGTATACATTGAGAATGTCATATTGTGTTACGCAAAACACATATGTACTGACCCACATTTCTGTATGAGAAAGATCATGTGGTTACTGGGTAATGTTGTTTAGTTGAATAATATAACATGATCCATAAATGCTTGTAACTCACTACTATAATCACAGTTGTACGCATGCAAATCCACCAAAAAAATTTACTGTTAGTACTTATGAGAGTAATTGTGTAACAACTATGTAAGTATTTTAAGCGTATGTAATTACCTATTATCTTCCTCCATACGTATTTTAGTACTTATTATTATAAGTGTTTAACAACTTTCCAACTACTTACATATAGTTAATTGTAACTGTGTAAGAAGTTATGAAGTAGTTACCGACAGTTAACTATGTAACTGTGTAACAACTTATGAAGTACTTACACACTTAACTGCGTAATTGTGCAAAGTATTTAATTACGTATTAAGTACTTACATAGTTAACTGTGTAAGTATATAATTACTTACTTCCTTTGTACATAAGTACATAAGTATTGTAATAGTAACATTTTCCAACTCTCCAAATAGTTACACAGTTAAGTATATAACTGTGTAACTATGTAATGCAGAGGAAAAGCAACTTCGGCTCATATTCTCAGTGGTTGTCGACAGACGACGTCTGGCTGTCGACAACCGGAAACCGTTTCACTTGAAAACTTGTACCGGTTCAGTTTCAGACCGTTTTTTCTTGTGTCGTTTCACGCAAGGGGTTATAAATAACCCTAAATGTCGTCACGGACGTCCCCTGAACACCTCATTTTCCCGTATGTTACGAATCCCGAGGTTTGTAACACAAATCCCACCGTTTTCTGTTCAGAGCGCCATCTCCACTCACTTTCTCTTCTGCTATCCTTCTAGTATCTTCTCCATTCCTCCATTTGCGCCATCTCCACTCACTTTCTCTCCTGCTATCCTTCTAATATCTTCTCCATTCCTCCATTTGCGCCATATCACCATGTCAACGAGGCGGAAGATGGTTTCTGCTCGTCAAAGAAAACCGTCAGAAGAGGCAGGCGACACTTCTAGGGCTAGTGCAGAGCGGCGGAGCAAACATATGGCAGACCGCACCCCAGATGTACATGTACCGGAGAACCTGGATCTCTGTAGGGTTGCTGGTGTTTTTAAGAAAATAATGCAGCCACGATATGTGAATTTCGCCTCCCTTGAAGATATGTTTGAGGGCTTGGAAGACCTGTTTCAAAAGCAACACTGGGTTTGCCTTGTGAAATGGCAGAAGGAGTGTGACAGAACACCTCTGCCAAGCCCGTTAAACCGATAACGTACTTGATCTGAGTCCGCCTCCCGCGAACGGGCCGAAGCCTCGCAAGGGATACCAAACCACAATCCGTGTAAACATAAAGGAACACACCACATTTCATATATATTTCACAGATTTACATAGCCAAATTTCCACAAAAACTGAAAAGAGGTACAAGAGCCTGGGGCATACCCCGAGGTACAACTAAAGAAAGTAAGCAACTACAAAGCTACACTGCTGGAGAACTACACAGCTGGAACTACTCCGCTGGAGGTACTGACCCTGCACCGCTACGACGCGGCCCTGAACTGGACGATGGTCGTGAGACGTCCTCCTCGCCCTCACCTGTGGGGGTAGGGGTGAGCCTCTCTAATCACTGGCTCAGTAGGGAACTCCCCCAAAACCGAGCAAACCAAACACCACAGGTACGAATAGTAAACAACACCAACAATTTATAAAACAGCTAAACAGGATATTAAAGCTGTAAAAGTACTCACCGTCTGCCGGCTACGAGAAACAACAGTAATAATTAAACGGCAAACCAGTACAGGTGTACAAGCTAAAGTAGAGACAGCCAACACGAGCCACGTGAACTGGTTCGCGACACCAGAAACTGACTCGGACAACTAACACAGGTCTACCTCTCAGTCTCGCAGCCACGGACGAAAGGTCCAGCTGCCGCTCCACGTAAAAAGGTCAAGCAACTGTGGAGACCAACTAAACACCACCACCTACAGACCACACGGTCACAGGCCCATGCCTGACACCTCCAGAGCCCAGGGTTCGCTAGAGTGAGGCACTGGAAAAGGACTAGTTGGGGTCCAGTACGTCTACTGGTGTCCGTACCCCCAACTACGAGCGCGCTACAAGTGACTAAAGACAAACACAAGTGTCACTGTCCCCTGTCGTCTTTCCCTCAGCCGGACGTACAACTCAACACAGGAGTGAGGGTGTCCAGGTCAGACGACACAGACCTCGACGGTACAACACAAGTACCGGGACAAAGCCCCGAGCTAACAGCCTGGCTCACAAAGAACCTGGGGCACCCAACTGGAGAGGTAACCACGGTAGGCGTCGTACTACTCGCCACGTACACAAAACCACGTGCACGTCACACACAAACCACGTGAAACCTCACGTAAACCACAAGTAACCATGGTCCACTACACGTGAACCCAACTGACTCGCGTAAACAACACGCAGTCACTGAAGTAAGCAACTAACTGCATACCTTGTATGCTAAACACGAGAACCGTGTGCACTCAGTGCACCTCATGTGTCAACACACATGCATTATCGGTAAATATCATAATTCAGTCATTTCTGTTCATAACCAGTAGGCGGCAACATCGACTGCCGCTTACACCAAGTCAACGGCAAGGGACCTGGCCGTTAACATCCTGGCTGAGGAGCTTGGCGACAAGCGATCTTGACGCCAAGTTCTCCGCCATTAACCCTGCAGAAACCCTAATCGGCTCTGGGTTTTTAACCGTTCAAACAACTAAAAACATGCAAAAATAGTTCCTTCTAACATGCATGAGTCCCTAACAACCCATACAACATGCTTTACTCATTAAATTTGCTAAACCACCCATTAACCCCGCATGGTGCAACTTTATCCAAACATGCATTATCATGCTGGTTCAGGTGGTTATGATGTGTTTTAATGTTTCTACGGAGCTAAACGAGTTCGTCCCCTACCTCAGAACACGCTAGAACTTCCCGCAATCTCCCGGTTCACGCCGAGCCCTCCGCGAGCTCCCACGGGAATTGCACCACGCCGCGACGTTTCCTCGCGCAATTCGGCAACGCCACGCGTTCTACGATCGACCAACCACTCTTCGGAACCTGTTAGAAGCTTCAGAGACTTCGGGACGCGAAGCTGGGGCAAGAGGGGAAGAGAGTGAGCTGAGAGAGCTGCTCTCGGGTGAGCCTATAACCTGCAGAATTCTCAGGTTGGCGTCAACCCCTATGCCGCCAACAGCAACCGCCACCCTTAGCGTCCACATCTACTGCCGCCAAGTTCAAGAAGTCAACGTCCACTAACATGGACGCCAACCAGTCAACGGCCACCCCTGGCCGCCAACTCCAACTGAACAGCAGCAGGTCCTGTTTCATTTCAGGACCAACCCTGCTCTTCACCTGCTCAAACCACACATTCACATCACACATTCCACATAACAAGCTCACATTGGCCTCACAACGGCCACACAACCGACACACACATGATCCGCATGGATCCGAAAGGCACGCGACGTTACATTACTATCATCTAAAAAGAAAATTTCGACCTCGAAATTCATAACACAATTCAAAGTTAAACAACTCATACATACACACTTTTACAAGTACTATCATCTAAAAAGAAAATACATAAGCTTACTCAAACAGATAGGGATACCCTTTAGCCATTTCCGCGGCCAACTCCCAGGTATCCTCACCACCTAATCTATTTTCCCATCTCACTTTAACTAGCTCAATTTCTTTATTCCTTAGCTTCTTCATCTTTCGATCTGTGATCTGCACCGGATACTCTGGCATAGTCATGTCCGGCCTCAGGTCACCACCTTGATATCTAATTATTTGAGCTGGATCTTCAATACACTTTCTCAACATGGAGACATGGAAAATATCATGCACATCTGCAAAATCAGCTGGCAAATCCAGCCTATAAGCTGCTTCCCCAATTCTTTCAATCACCTGGAAAGGTCCCACATACCTTGGACTCAACTTCCCAGACTTACCAAATCTCATAATACCTTTACTTGGGGAAACTCTCAGAAAAACAAAATCTCCCACCTCAAACTGAAGTGGTCTCCTCCGCACATCTGCATAACTTTTTTGTCTGCTTTGAGCTGCCTGCAATTTTTCTTTAATAAGCTTTACCACTTCCGTGGTTTACTGAATCAATTCAGGACCCACCAATTGTCTTTCTCCCACTTCATGCCAGTTCAATGGGGTTCTACATGGCCTTCCATATAATGCTTCATATGGTGCCATCCCAAGACTGGTATGATAACTATTATTGTAGGCAAACTCAACCATTCCCAAATGATGCTCCCAACTACCTCCCCAAACTAAACAACAAGCCCGCAACATATCTTCAATTGTCTGGATAGTCCTCTCTGTCTGACCATCTGTTGGGGATGATAAGCGGAGCTAAACTCAATTCAGAACCAATACTTTCTGCAGACTTCTCCAAAAACCAGAAGTAAATCTTGGATCTCTATCAGACACAATAGTCTTCGGAATACCATGCAGTGGAACAATTCTTTCAACATAAATATTTGCCAACTGTCCACTGTCCAAGACATACTCACTGCCACTAATCTGCATACCTTAGTCAATCTGTCAACAAACACCCATATTCCATTATGCCCGGAACTCGACCTTGGTAGACCTGCCACAAAGTCCATTGCAATATCATCCCACTTCCACTGTGGAATAGGCAACGGTTGCAATAGACCTCCAGGCTTTTGATGCTCTGCTTTAATCTGCTGACAGATAGCACACCTTGCTACAAATTCTGCTATTTCTTTCTTCATATGAGGCCACCAAAAATGCTTTCTTAAATCATGGTACATTTTAGTACTACCCGGATGAATAGTGTACCTAGATTTATGAGCCTCTTCCAAAACTCGCTGCTTCACCTCTCTCTCTGCAGGAACAAACAACCTGCCCCTGAGCCTTACCACACAATTATCATCAATAGAAACTCCTTCCATTTTTACAATTTCAGGTAGACCTGCATCTGCTCTCTGAGCTTCAATAATCTGCCAATACAAAGATGGCTCTACTGCACTAGCAGCTAGAATTGCCCGTCGCTGACTGCTGGGCACATACAAGGAATTCTCTGCTACTTCTTCATATAACTTCCATTCTTTAATCATCATCAAATTCATATATGCTTTTCTGCTCAAGGCATCCGCTACAACATTGGCCTTACCCGGATGGTAAGTCAAACTGAAATCATAATCCTTCAAATATTAAACCCATATGCGTTGGCGAAGATTCAAATCTTCCGCGAGAAGATATACTTTAAGCTTTTATGATCTGTAAAAATCTCAAATCTCTCGCCATACAGATAATGCCTCCACATTTTTAAAGCAAACACAACCGCTGCCAATTCTAAATCATGAGTGGGGTAATTTTCTTCTGCTGGCTTCAATTGCCTGGATGCATACGCTATCACTTTACCATGCTGCATAAGTACTGCGCCAAGACCTCTCCTTGAAGCATCAGTATACAACACAAAACCACCACTCCCTGACGGTAATGTCAATATAGGTGCTGATGTGAGTCTTTTCTTCAATTCCATGAAACTTCTCTGACATTCACCGGACCACACAAAAGGCACTCCTTTCTGGTCAATCTAGTCATAGGTGCTGCAATCTTAGAAAAATCTTGAATAAAGCGCCTATAATAACCTGCCAACCCTAGAAAACTTCTAATCTCGGTTATTGTCTTAGGCACTCCCCACCTTGACACAGCTTCCACTTTACTCGGGTCCACTGCTTCCTTTAGCTGAGATAACATGACCCAAAAACTGAATGCTTTCAACCAGAATTCACATTACTGAATTTAGCAAACAACTGGTTATCTCTTAACAACTGCAGGGTAAACCTCAAATGAGCTGCATGCTCCTCTTCAGATGCTGAATAAATTAGAATATCATCAATAAAGACCACAATGAATTGATCTAAATATGGATGAAAAATTCTATTCATCAGATCCATAAAACTTGCAGGAGCATTAGTCAACCCAAAAGGCATTACCACAAATTCATAGTGACCATATCTGGTTCTGAACGCTGTCTTATCTATATCCTCCTCTTTAATTCTCAACTGATGGTACCCGGACCTCAAATCAATCTTAGAAAACACCTTTGCTGATTGTAACTGATCATAAATCATCTATCCTCGGCAACGGGTACTTATTCTTGATGGTCACATCATTCAATTTTCTATAATCAATACACATCCGAAAACTTCCATCTTTCTTTTTCACAAATAAAACCGGCGCTCCCCACGGGGAATGACTCGGTCTAATAAAACCTTTTGCAACAACTCTTCTAATTGCTTTTTCAATTCTTTAAGTTCTTCTGGTGCCATCCGATATGGAGCTTTAGAAATCGGCATGGTACCTGGCAGCAACTCAATAGAAAAGTCCACCTCTCTATGTGGAGCTAAACCAGGCAAATCTTCTGGAAAAACATCAGCAAATTCCCTAACCACGGGAACTGCTTCTACTGGCTGACTGGCCTCTACCAAACTTACCGAGGCTAAATAAGCCACACACCATCATTTATCAACTTTCTAGCTTTAATTGCAGAAATTAGAAACTTGGAGGTATAAAAAGGCATACCTTGATATTCAAACACTGCACCATTAGGATGACAAAATCTGATCTTTTCTTTCTGCAATTTAACATTGCTCCATACATTTCAAGCCAATCCATACCCAGAATGATATCATAATCTGACAACTGCAGGGCATACAACCGACCCGGCATCTAGTTCCCTTCAATCATAACAGGAGCTTCATCTATATAGCTCGAAGTGAGTAAGAACTCACCTGAAGGAACCTCCACCACTAACTCACAAGACTTCTCCTCTAAAGGATGAGCTATGCAATCCAGAAATTCTTCGAAAATAAAAGAATGAGAGGCACCCGAATCAAATAAGACTCTTGCTGAATATTCATAAAGAGGTAAAGTACCTTCTATCATATTTGACGCCTCTGCCTGGGCTCGGGTGATAGCCATAATCCGGCCTCTCCCTCGCTGCTGCGGTGCTCCTCTGCCACGACCTGCCTGTGGCTGCTGGAACTGCTGAGGCTGCTGCTGCTGCACACCTCTGCCATACCCATATTCTCTTGCATAGGGACAATTGCGGATCAAATGTCCCGGCTGATTACAATTATAACATCTATACCCTGGAGGAACCATAGGCTGCCTGGCAGTGCTCTGCTGCGACTCCTCCACCTCAGGCCTACCACGACCTTGCTGGAACTGCGGACACCTCCCCATCCTCTTCCTTTTCCTTTAAGTGCTTGCTTTAATTTCTGGCCCCATTTACCAAAGCCTGATGTAGAAGGTCCTGCTGGTGCCTTGCCCTTGCTTGCACCTACTGTCTGCTGCGGTAGCCGAAACTACCTGAACCTGACTCACCCGCCTGGCGATACGATAGACCTCTCCAAAGTAGCTGCCCTCTGCGCTGCCTCTTCCACTGTCTTGCACATAGAGGTACTATCGCATCCTGCAATTCCACTCTCAATCCTCTGATAAAGTACTCAACCATCATATTATTATCTGAAACCACATATGCGCATAACGGCTAAGTGCCATAAATCTCATCTGGTACTCTAAGACTGAAGAGTTACCTTGCTGGAGAGTTCGGAATTGCTCTCTTTTTTACTTGCTGCACTTGGATCGGAAAGAATGTATCATAACACATCAAGAAACTCCGGCCAAGTGATAGCTTCTTCCGTCCTGCCTGCAAAAGTGGTTTGCATTTCAATTCCAACTCGCCACATTCCGCACAACCTCTCAACTGATAAGCAGCTAACACCACTCTATCTACTGCCGGACACCTCATGGTTGCAAAACCCTCTCATTTATGAACCCATTACTCAGCTGTATTTGGATTGGCCCTCCTGAATAAGTAGGCGGCGGCAATCTCAGAAATTTCTTCTCACATGCATCACTGGTTTCTGCTATCAATACTGGTGGTGGCACAGGTGCTGCAAAAGGTACCTCCACTCTCGGCGGGACTGGAGCTACAGGTACAGCCTCTACATCCCCAGGTGGCACTGCAACGTGGTACTGGCGCCTGCTGATCCATTCTCGCCTGAATATCCGTGAGGCTCTCCCAATTCTTTCTATCATTCGCTGGGTGCTTTCCTCCGGATCATCTCCTCCACCACCCCAATCTCTCCTATCAGCCATTCAGAAATTTCTACATACACAAAACACCAGGCAAAATCAAAACCACAAATGATCAAAACCAGGGTCCCTACCAGCAGTGTATAAAGACCGAAATAAGGCTATGTATCTTTCTAGTTC
>CM024763.1:121860246-121961266 GCA_014218235.1 Colocasia esculenta | reverse complement strand
TGACAGGGATGGGAAATAAAGGTTCACCCCTCTCAGGGGCGAATAATTAATTCTCCCTAAAATATATTATATGTTATATTGTAACATAAGTGTAGGTGTAGCTTAATGGTAAGGGTATCTCATGTTGAGTTTGTGAAGACTTGAGTTTGAATCCTAGCATTTGTAAATAAATAAATATTTTTTTCTTTTGTAAAAGCTTATAGCTGTAGTATGTAACTGATACCAAGGCTTACTGTAATAAGTATGAAGACTTTCTGTAAGAGATATAAAGGCTTATTGTAAGTGATATGAAGGCTTTCTGTAAGAGATATGTAGGCTTAGTGTAAGTGATATAAAGACTTCCTGTAAGTGATATAAAAGCTTACTGTAAGTGATACGAATGTTTTCTGTAAGAGATATAAAGGCTTACTGTAAACGATATATATACTAACTGTAACGAATGTAAGTGTACATAGGGAAAGAGCAGAAGAAGGAAGGGCAAAATTTGAAAAAGTTGATGCTAAAAGGACGACTCGTCTTCCAAGACTCATAAATGTTAAGAAATTTAAAGTAAGGACTAGAAATTAAATAACACAAAAAGTAAGACTATATGACTTCTGATCTTCGGACATGGACTATAAATTAAGTCTAACCCTCTGACAAAGATCTCTAATTAATTTTTCCTTTTTTATTAGAAGAAAACCAAACGGTGCCGCCCAACCCACAAATGACGAATTTGTTGTAAACATTTTTCATGCAAGGCTGCAGAGCTCTCTCCCATTTTGCTCATCACCTACCATGCTTCTCACTTTGACCACTTTTCACGTAAGCTATAGGCCATGCAAGTTTGCACCATAAAGTGGAACTTGGTCTAATTAGAAATTCATTAAGGATCCATTTTGGTGGCTTGAAAAATAAATTCATAGGGAAATTTTTTTTCAAAGATTAATTTTTACAAAAAAAAATTAAAAACACAATTATCCATTTGATATCGACGTAAATATTTTCCCTAAAAAATTTTCTGATATTTGTTTTCCAATAAAATATTTATTAGAAATAATTTTTTAAATAAATAAAAAATAAAAAAAATATGTTCCATCTATCAACCACCCGATCACCCAACACTGAATGCACCAAGTGTTGGGTGCCGACCTCCAGACACTGAACATCGACCGTTAAATGCCAACAATCAAACTCCAGACATTAGACACTAGCAGGACACCGAGCACCGACCGCCAGATGCCTACACCTTCGAGCACCGACCGCCAACTATCAAACATCGAGATACAGACGTCAAGCACTAAACATTGACATCGAACACCAAACATTGAGCATCAAGCGTTGAACGTCGGTCGTCATATTTTAAACATTAAACACTAAGAATTAGAGTGGAGATTATAGTCATATTTATGAAAATCTTACGTAAAAGAGACATTCAGAAAAATAATTTACAGAGTCTCGTCAAAGATGCCAAAATCCATAATTTAGGTAAAAAATTTCCGTGGATTAACTTTGCAATAGTACCAAACAGGCTATTGTATAAAATTTTTCCCAAAAACTTTTTTTGACATAAGATTTTACATTGAAAATTTGAAACAAACAGACCCTAAGTTGAATCCATTTTTTCCATGCAATCTTCTTTATCCGTCCCTTTGTCCCAGAAAGAAAGAGCAGGATGATACTTAAACATTGTACATACAACTTTTGCAATGTGCTTTCATCACAATAGTAGAGATGTTTAGCTAGGGAAGGTGCTCCACAGAACATACCATATCCGATCAGCACAACGTACTTACACAGTGCCAACTAACCAAACTCACAATCAGCCATTCCACTAAAACAAATGACTAAGGATTGATACAGAGCAATCGACATAAAATTCATGGCAGCAATTGCAGCAAAGTGTACTATCCACATGAAAAATTCCTGACTATGGAGCTCTTAGAATTTTGTGATCCAAATTAAGGCAAAGACATCACCGCACTTTGCAAACCGAAGCACTAAACTGAAGCTTACTTTCAACCTTCAGCTTAAAGTAGCTGCTTCTAGTCACAGCACACATACATCCATCTTCAAAATATAGCTGCCAAGAGAATGTATATATATCCATGTCTAGTTAGGGAAACCTTCGATCTGAGGATGGAATTCGAAACTTGGATGTGTGATAACTCGGGAATGCCAAAACATGATGTGGAAATGGGAGTTCCAGATTGGTAAGTTGAACAAATAGCACGGAGGTGTATGTGTCCATTGTGTTTTCATCTCTTTGAATACGTTTCTTTCACTCAATTTGTCTTGTCAGACCTTTTTCTGAGTGACTGAAGTAGACGCAAGATCACCTTCTGTTACAGGCTTGTGCAACTGTGTACATAAACAAAATCTTCTGTTACAACAGAGGAAGATTTCGTACATGATAAAATGTTACATATTGGCATAAACCATCCACATCCCAATCAAAATCATGAAATCATTTATGAAATATAACTAAAAGCACAAATACACAGATATGACAATAATACAAAACAAATGAATCGGCATTGTATTTAGCAGCAAAAGTCTGCAGGAAGCCTAATCATCAGATGCATCACAATGTGAAGCACATTACTAGAGAACCATTTAAATAAACAAATTAAATGGTGGCCACATCTAATTGTGTTTGGTTTTCTGGTTGAAATCTTCTGGAAGGTGACCAAAAGCCATTATTCAGACAGGGAAAGATGTCCCCTGAGCAGTAGCAGATTTACCATTGATTTATGTTCTGCAGACAGGGGAACCAACTTAGCCCCAGATAGGTGGCTAATGATGGGGGTCTTAGCCATAGTTGGAAGTTTCGGCCGAAACCGAAATGTTTCGGCTTCAGCCATGACCGAAACGAAACCAGGTCAAAGTACTGTAGCAATTCCGAAACTTCAAAAAAAAATTTAATTGGTTTCGGCCGGTATCAGCCGAAACCAGTCGAAACTGGCTCCCATAAGGCCGCCCGAAACAACCCAATACGGTTTCGAACCCAGCCGAAACCGAAACCAAGTTTGCCATCCTTGGTCCTAGCACATAAGGTTGGGTCCATTCCTCCCTGCACTAGGCTCCCTTCCCATGACAAAACTGTGCAGCTTCCAGCCAAAATGGACAATAGCCCAGAAGTCAGACCAACCCTTGTAACAGCACGGTGTGCTGACTGTGAGAACTCCCTACTCCCCACAATCACGTGTACAGACACTTCATTGGGTCGTGTTCTGTGGGTAGGATCGATGTTTAAAAAAGGATTAATCGGTCCAAGTTGGATACCCCCCCCCCCAAAAAAAAAAAAAAACTGACTAGTTGGACAGATTAGTCGGCGAGTTGGACGCCTCAAGTCCAAGTTGGTTATTTTTTAGGGTTTTGTTTTTCATTTTTTATGTATGACTCTTGTTGATTGTTAGTGTTGAGGGAATATAAATAATGTTATTGCCTTGTTGCAAGGCTCAGAAACTAGAAACATTGAAGAAAGAAATAAAATAGAGGCTTTTTAATTGAAGTGGAGACAAGAAAAATGAAAAAGGAGTAAAGTTCATAAAATAAATATCTTTACAGAAATTTATTACAAGAATATTTTTACTACTGAATATTGGCTTTAAATTGTATTCCATTAGTATTTTTCAGAAACAAGATTTTTATTACAAATTTTTTTACTACTCAAATTTATTATTCAGAGGAAATAAAAAATAAAAAGCAGACAAGGAGAAAAATTAGAAAATTAGAAAATATGCTAAATTAATATTATATACATAAAAATCAGCAATTAGGATACATATTAATAATTATAACGAGAAAGTAAAAAAAACAGATTAACAAACTACTGTAGATAGAAGAAAAGAAAACAAATATATATATTACTGTCACAGAACATAGAAAGGTAGAAGTTGGAAGCATAAAAACAAAAACAGAGTACCGTATTGGCATACATAGAAGACTAGAGGAGACGGAGGAGACGAAGGAAATAAAGCAAAAAGAACTGGGCAGAAGGAATTGGCAAAAAGGTAGAAACCCAAAACCCAATACATGGCAACTAACACGGGGGTATACAAGACCTTTCAACAAAAAAAACTAACCCCAAAAAAACAGGAAAAATAGATTGAATTGGCAGCCGACTAATCAGGTAGACCACCCCAAGATAGCCCCACAATGGTTCATAGTCAAAGAAGTCTGGCATTTTTATTTAAAAAAAAGACATGGGTTGCACCACAAATATCATTATTAAACAAACACAAACAAAGGTGGAGAAGAGTTCATCTAGTAAAAACTAAGAATACGCAACCCCTTTCTTCCACTCTTCAGTAACCAAATTACTAAGATGCCTACTCCCAAAAATAAGAGATGAAACTCAAACAAATACTTTCAACAAAGGACATCATTCACTCCTTCCATAAGCTCCAGCAAATTCCCAGAGCAATAACAAAAATGATATCTTCTTTGCTTTATCTTTGGTCTTCGTGTAATCAGATGGAAATATCTCCACATGTTCTCCAAGCATGTGAAAATTGTCGGATAGTTCAGCAACCTAACAAATGTAAACCACAGTTGTTTGCTAACGTCACAATTGACGAACATATGTGTTGTCCATTCCACAGAACATAAGCAACATCACAACTTGGAACTCATTCGCTTGTGTATAGCTCGGATGCAATTCATTTTCCAAAAAGAAGCCACATGAAAGCCTTAATCTTCAAAGGGATCTTTACTTCTATACTTCTTAGGATCAATTGTGCATCACTAAAATTATATAAAACTTTTAGGGCTTCTTGCATACATACCCCTGTTAGAAGTCTAATTGCGTGAAAATCTGTCCTATATTTGCATTTGCATGTATACACCTCTTACGCATTAAAATGTCCCGAGCATGGTTGTTGGTTTAGGCCATGACCAAAACGAAATCGGCCGAAACTATTGTAGCATTTCTGAAAAAGAAAAAAGAATATTTTAATTAGTTTCATCCGAAATCAACCAACCGAAATCGACCGAAACTGGCCGGCACACTCCTCTTGAGGCCGCCCGAACCGGCTGAAACCAGCCGAAACGAAACCGAAACGGTTTCGGCCCTAGGCGATCCCGATCCCGAAATCGAAACTCCCATCCTTGGTCCTGAGAGACCTCGTCACAACTGGCCATGATGGAAGTTTGTCAATGGCTGGACATCCTTAGCATAAAAAATTCAAATAATCCTCACTATTGTGAACAACCCATTTATAAAAAATATTTCTTTAATATATACCCCTCCCTCCCTTCCCCTCTCTCCAACACCACAAAGGTCAGCACACTCCTCTCTCTCACCGAATCTCCCCTCCGACACTGGCATGTGAGTGAGAGAGAAGTTGTAGAGAGGGAGGTGTCCAGGGATGAAGGGGCACCGGAGTGAGAATCTCCCTTCCAGTGCCAACGTGAATAAGCATTGAAGAGGGGGGGGAGCGACATAAGACTTCTACGTTGTGATGGGGTGTTGATCTCCTCATGTGTTCACAGTTCTGTGACACATTGGAGGCTGTCATGGGGTGCAGCGGCAGCAGTGTAGGGAGGAGAGGATTTCCCCCTCTGGCTTCAGCAAGCGCACTCGCAAGAGAGAGAGAGAAAGAGAGGCGTAGAGAAAAAGAGAGCAAGAGTGTGTACAGGTTGGGAAGAGGCACCAAAGAGAGAGAGATATAGAGGAGGGAAGGTTGCAGTGGCAGAAGGGGGTTCCCCCTCTAGCTCTAGTGTGCGGATGAGAGAGAGAGAGAGAGCTTGAAACGATGCATCGTGGGTACCTTGTGATCGAACTTGGAGGCAGAAACCACCACGAGGAGGAAGGAAACCAGTCATAAGACGAGAGGGCGCGTCGTGGAAGGATCTAGGAAGGTCGAAGGCCGATGGCAAGGCTCCCTCCCCGGGTTTTGTTTGTTTCAGAGCCCCATAAGGAGATTTAGGGGGGGGGGGGGATGGAACAGAAGATGCAAGACTGAGAGTCTGAGAGACGTGTGCAAGAGAGAGAGAGATAGAGAGAGAGAGAGAGAGAGAGGGAGGGGTGCAGTGGCATCAGTGGGGGTTTCCCCCTTCGGCTCCAGTGCACACGCGTGCGAGAGAGAGAGAGTGTGTGTGTGGTTGGGAGGGGGCACCTGAGACAGAGAGAGATGGGCACTCAAGACATTTCACATAAAAAATGACCCTCCGTAGACATCCCTTACGTTCTTCTACTATTCTCTCACAACACGGGTCTCTCAAGATATTTTTACGTGTAAGAGAGGTATACATGTAAATGCAAATATAGGGATGGATTTTCATGCAATTAGATTTCTAATGGGGTATATATGCAAAAAGCCCAAACTTTTACTAAGAAGGGCATTTTATCATTGTCCCAAAGCAGTTTATCCTCTGAGGATTGTTGAACAGAAACATCACACAGCAGTTTAAGCAAAGAATATACTCATTCTCCTCTTCTTAAAACCCATTCTCAAGTTTATTGACCAAATCCCTTGAAATTGAAAGTGGTCCTTCACTGATGCCCATTTGGTTACAGCCAAACTGAATTTTTTTTTGAATCTGTTCTTCAATATTGAGTCCCCTTGCATTTATCAAACAGAAGTAAATGTCCTATCCATTTCCAAATTTCCACAGTGGAGTTGAGTGTCCTTCATGCTGCATCTGTAGATAAAAGTCCCTGATGTAGGTTATAATGCTTTTGCTGAATCACTTTCTGCCACAGCAAGGAATCAAACTTCCAAAAAGAAATTTCCCAACATAGCAAGGTTCATAATGTAGAGGTTCACAATCCCTGGACAACCATGCTTGAAAGATTTACATACCCTAGCCATTTCAGTAAATGAATGACCCGTCTCTGCTCACTGTAAACCCCCACAAGAATCTTTTCAAACGATCTCCATTCTTTTCCTGATAGACTGTTGAATGTGGAATATGATAAAGAGTGCAGAGATAAGCCTGATTAAATGAGTTGAGTAAAGGAATACAGCCTCCCAACGACAAGTTTCTAGCTCTCCAAGCTGACAGTGTCTTGCTGAATTTAAAAGAGGCTAAAGCACTGAGACATTTAAATTTCTATGGTGTAGTACAAGCCTCAAATATATGATGGGTAACTTCTCCATTTCTCAGGACAAGATTTTCTGCACATCCAGGAAGTTCATTGTCCATCATATTTAATCCTACAACATCACTCCTGTCATAATTTATCGTCAAACCATAACATGCCTTATGAATGTAACAGCTAAACACCACAGATCCAATTATGTTTGTCCATGACACTGTTGCACCAATTTTCGATGCACAACATATGGCGCGAAAAAAATGTCAAACATGTGAGGCAGTTTGGGCCCAATGGGCGTTCTACTGGGCCTGTCTGGCCCCGCTGGGTCCAGATGGACCCACTGAAGCCCCAGCAGATTGGCCACCCCCTGCAGGAGCCGATTCAACCCTCTGGACTTCCAGCGGGGTCAACTGGCCCCAGCAGGGGCCAGTCAAACCAGCTGAAATCCAGTGAGTTTGACTGGCTCCTGGAGAGGGAGGTCAAACCCGCTGGACACCCAGCAGGTTTGATCAGGCCCCCAGGAGGCCAGTTCAACCCACTGGGTGACCAGCGGGTCAATTTGGCCCCTTTCAGCAGCCCAGCGGGGTCATTTTGCCCCCAAGAGAGAGAAAGTGGGTTCAAGCCCCCCTTTTTGGATCCCCAGCGGGGCCAAAAGCCTCTTTTTGAGGCCTGTTGGACCCGTTGGCCTCCATTTGGGCCATCCTTGGATCCAATCTTCTATAAATAGGCCCCGGTGGCTCCACTTCAAGGCATCCAACGAGAATCAAACAATCTACAGCGTCAACCAAGGCTTGTGCTCGTGTTCGTGCTTGTTCGTGTGTTCGTGCTTTTGTTGGCCCGTTGGTGTGGACCCCTCCAGGGTTTGAAATTACAAAAATACCCCCGGGTCTTCACACTTATACCCTCATGGGTCGGGCAACACACATAATATGACGTCTGTGTGTCACTTGGACGGCAACAATGTGTAACTCTCAGAAGTTACAAAAATGTCCCTCCATGCAGAATACTCAAGTCCTGAAAATTGCAGTTATACCCTGCAAATTTCTTAAATTGTGGCTATGCCCTTGTATCCCATCTCAGTGCAGAATCCTCATTGTACAGACAATCATTTGTCAACCACCACTTGTACTTGAACCTCAAATGGATATGATGAAACATTTTTGTTTCCATCCACATATTTTGTAGTTGATGTGGCAAATTACACATAAGCCCCTATAACTCTGAACACATCCAGAACTTGTCCAAACCACCACCTAACCTTCCAAAATCAGCCTCAGTGCTCCCGAAGGTTAATGACACTTCAAAAACCCCTTGTCAGCCCAGAGCTTGTACCAAGTCTCCTGGCCTGGCCAAATTACCGTTATACCCTTGCAACTCAAATATGGTCTAATGACCTCTGAATCTATCTTCCAGAAATTGCCTCAGAGCCCTAAAAGTCAAGAGTTGCATTGAAACCCCTCTCCAGTCCAAAACTTGTACCAAGTCCCTTAAATTGGTCAAAATTACCAAAATACTCCTGAAATAAAAAAATTACCAAAATGCCACTGGAGTCCAGCAATCTTCATAACTCCTCCTTAAGGCTCATGGCTCTTGCCTAGCCTATATTCTCCAGATTATAGGGTTCTGCCCAATTCAATGTGGTCTCAGACAAAACCCTAAATCCTACCAACTTCCGATGATGAGCAACAACCTATAGTGAGCCTCGCAAATGAGCTAACCCTTAACATCAGGACCCATGTTAAAGACTTTAGGACCTCTTTGACAGTCAATCAAGGGTGTTCGGACTTTACACCGATGTAAATTACCACTGACTGCGGTCAGTGAGGTCCCAAACTCGAATCATGTTCGTCTTATATACATACAAGCACATGGAAACCCACACTGGTTATTTATATACCTTACATGTGCCTACATAAATTTTTTTCCTTTCATAAGGCCCATATAAAAGAAATTATATCGTTCATTATATTTTCCGTGTCCAACAGACACTACATAATCTACTGAGCATATCCCCCAATACCACAAAAGGCAAAGGTGAAGATGGATCACCTTGCCGCAAGCCCCTGCTACTTGCAAAGAAGCCATGAACCTTAACACCATTAAAGATGATAGAAAAAGTAGTTGAACTAATAAGTTCTGGACTAGATGCAGCCATTTTGCAGGAAACAGAAAACTGTTCAACAATCATCACAAACAGTCCTAAGATACCCTCATATGTTCTGTTTTTTCGAAAATGTACCCCCGTATGCTTTGTTAAAATCAAGTTTGCCATTTACTGCAGATTTTCTTGAATGATCCAAAGAAAAAGACTACCTTACGTGCCACAAAAAAGACATTTCTTAGCCTGCTACTAGAAACAAAAGCTGACTAATACTCTGAGATTATCCTTGGTAATATAGGAGACAATTTATAAGCCAAAATCACCATCAAAATTTTTGTATATGTCATTTAGGAGACTGGTAGGCATGAAATCCTTCAACCCAACAGCATCTTCCTTCTTCAAAATTAGAACCAGGAATGTATGATTAAAGTATTCACTGCCATGTCCCTTCTCAAAGACTCCTGAATACCTAACAAAACATCCTACTTCACTGCAGACCAAACCTTCCCATTACATTTTGGACTTCTTCAGATATAGCAAAGCCTTCTCTTGTAAGAGCAAAGTTCTATGAACTGATAAATCTATTGTGGATACCATCTTTTCCTTTTCAGCACTGAAAAGATCTGTGTAGAAATGAACAAGCTCAATTGCAATTTGGCTTTGCTCTTCCATCTAGGAATCCTCCTTTCTCAGACATAAGATGTAATTTCCTCCTCTTCTTCCATTTGCAACTTTGAGGAAGAAGCTTGTGTTATTCCCCTCCTTCACCCAAGCAATTCTTGATTTTTGTATCCACCAATTTCTTCCTCATAGACCTGTGTTCTGAAAACTGCAATGTTAGAGAAAATCTTCCTGTTCTTTCTCAGATACGCTCATGCTCTCCTTCTCAAGATATTGAACTCTAGCTTCCAATTCAGATTTTCTATGAAACCTAGGTTGCCTCCACATTGCTGCCCATTAAAGTTTTAGGAAAAAGGTGAAGACAAAGAAAACTAGCCCCATGTTCTTTTAACCCAATCAATATTCTCCTCATTCTGCAGTCAAACCGTTTCTCATCTGAATGGAACTGTAAATTCCTCTTCTAAGCACACTCAAACAAAAGAGCATTGTGATCTGACCAAATACTTGGCCGAGCAATAAGGTTTTACCTAGGAAAAAAGAATCACGTTGATTATCCACAAATGCTTCATCAACCTTTGAAAAAGCAGGATCTATTGACCAAGTAAATCACTATTAGATAGATGAAGTTTAATCGACGACAAAATTAAATCTGTCCCATGTATTTTATGAATTTTTCCACCTTACTTGTGTCTGATGGGTTTCTCACCTAATTGAAATCTCCAAGAATGAACCATGGCAGGTGATGTTCATCACAAGCTTTACTCCATCCAGAGAGCCTCTTTTTCATCTAGAAGAACCAGCCCATAAACAAAAGATATCATCCACAACTTTCTGACAAGCACTATGATGCCTTACAGTAACAGAAAAAATCCCCCAACATTAACAACCTACCTTTTCATAAATCTGATTTCCACACAAGTAGAAGACCTTGTGAACTACCAGCAAACTTCTAAAGTCAGGCTCTTGAAATGCCATCAACCTCTTCACAAGTGAAAGTTCCACTTGCAACATCTTTGTTTCCTGCAAACAAAGAATATCAAACAGATTTCCTCTGAGTAACTTCCCGAATCACTGTCACTTTACTAACATCATGCACACCTCTCACATTCCATGACATAATCTTCATCAAACCAACTGTGAAGTCTGCTGTCTTGTTAACATCTCTGAAGCAAAAGAATCTTTACATGATTTTTCTAGTTCCCTCTGGCCCTTCCACTTTCTACTTGGCTGCACAATCTGCAATTTCCAGACCTTCCAGGGTTGACCAACTTTAATCTGGATATCCAACCCCAAGATCCCTATACTCTTTTCCACAAGATTGTTATCCAAATATGAAAATCCAAATCCCTGTTCACAAATTTCCTCACAGCAGAAAAATCTGTCGACAGTTCTTCCCACCTCCAGTCTTCGTTTAAATTTAAAAAATTGTTGATGTCAGCTTCCAGAGGAATAAGAGGAAAAGATAGATGAGGGAGGAAAAAGATACTGACAAAGAATGGACTAGCTGCAAGAAACCAGAGAGATAATAGACTGCTGCTCATGAGTCCCCGAAGATTTGCATTCCCAGAGCTTCGTAACTCTCTTGCTGGCACCGTGTTTATCCAGCACCAAAATTGCCAGCCCACCTCTACAAATGAGCCACCATCAGTCCCAAATGAGTCCCATGATAACAAGGCACTAAACCTGTTCTCCTAGTTGAACAGGTACCTCAGACAGGGACCACCTCAAGCCTGAGATCAACTCTCCCAGACCCAGCCAAGTTCGCCATGTTCTGCCTTCCACCACCATCCCTGTTTTCTTCTCTCACCCTCAAATCCTCGTACACCATGGCCACTTCCTGATAAGAAAGCTTGTTTTTTTGTCACAAATTATGCAGAAGTGTCCACATGTTCCACAGAAACAACAACACAGTAACATCTTTGATCCAATCACAATTAAGATTGTCTGTAGCGGAGGTGGGTCTGGCAATTTTGGTGCCCACATGTTCCACAGAAACAATAACAGCTCAGTGGTTAAGACCCTCCAACATACACCTTAGGTTCTATGTTCAAATCCCTGCCCCCACACTTACCTCCCAAAAAAATGGTACACCCTTCCACAGGTGAACTTCAACCTGTGGCTGAGCAAACTGCAATTCTCCAAGTTCACATGTCTTCATCAATGTTCTTTAGGTCATCAGATAGTATATTTAGTTATTTACATCATATTTGTCTCTAAAGAATGTAGTCTCAGTTTTCTTCACAATCTGATAACTCTTTGTTTGATCTAGTAGTCAATATCTTGAATATAATTTGTAGCATTCATTGAGCAAACTGTTGGTCCAAAATAGGAAGCCTCTTCGACATTCTCTTTAGCATAAGGAGCTAATAAAGTAACACAAAAGCAATTGATTTTGGGACCATCCTCAAATTCCATTACTATTTTTTTTCTGTGAAAATGCAGACCCCACTACCATAAATTTTGATGTCCACTCTCCCTCAGTCCCTCTTCAGGTGATGGTAGGTGGGTGCTCCTCCCAACGCAATGGGGGCCAGCAACCAAGGCCATGGGCCTTTTGATCACCATAGGTCCCATCCAGGTAACTTAAATACTTTCATAACATCTCCTTTAATGACCACCCAGAAATTTTGGTAGAATGGAAAACCAATCATGGCCTTTTTACTTTTAATAACACTTATTGAGTCCTGGTGATATGCTACACAGCTCCATCCAAGGATAAGAGATCATTTGCACTTTCGTCATGTCCTTTTTTCTTTTAACAGCAATTGAAGATTTTCATGGTTACATAGTTCTGATGCAGTAGAGGAATAAGGAGAAGAAAGGAAGAAAGGGAATGTCGCAAGGTGGATTGCGGCAGTGGGTTATGGCTGCACATCCCCCAATGATATTAAAAATTAACCTAATCACAACATGACCAAAAACCACTGTTACAGCTGATACCAACCAAGGGTATTAAAGGAAGAAAAAACAACCAAGTTTAAGTTAACAAAGCCAATTTAATGGGTCCGGTAATGAACCTGGGTACATAATACACCAAACGCACAAGAGTGAACATGGCTTCAATAAGTCCCTTGGCAAGAGCTTTGCTCTGGTACCATGAAGATTTTCATAGTTACATAGTTCCGATGCAGTAGAGGAAGAATGAGAAAAAGAGAGGAAGAAAGGGAATGTTGCAAGGTGGATTGCGGCAGTGGGTTATAGCTGCACATCCCCAAATGCTGTTATTAAAAATAACCTAATTCACAACATGACCAAAAACCCCTGCTACAGTTCAACCAGCCAAGGGTATTAAAGGAAGAAAAAACAACCAAGTTTAAGTTAAACAGATACCATCTAATGGGTCCGTTAAGGAACCTAAGTATTTAATACACAAAACGCACAAGAGAAAGTGACCAGACCCATTTCATGGCCCTAAACCCCACAAAACACCCAAACTGGGTATCATCTCCTACAGCACTTATTGAGTCCTAGTGATATGCTACTCTATTTGCTGAAGATACCAGTCACAGCTCCATCCAAGAATAGGAGATCATTTGACTTTCACCTATTCCAGGTAAAAATACTTCCTTCTCACGTTCTTTCCAAATTTCTTCTTCTCTAAATTCCTTTCACAGAAGATGATAAACAATTCCCAAAAAAAAAATTTCATCTACAGCTCTATTCCCCTCCATCACTCTGTGATTCTAGAGACCTAATTTGCAGCCACCAATGCATAAGAAAATGTTTTCTTGTTTCCTTTTTATACTATAATTCCTTTGCCTCTGTTCCACTTGATTTCACATCTGATTAACCACTCATGGTACTCTAGCTTGAATTTAAGCAATCCCTTGCTGTCATATGCCGTTAGGCACTTGAGGTCCAAACTGAAATTGCGCCAACCTTTCTAACTGTCTAATTTGTGCAGGCTTGTCAATGACCTCTTTGCTTTACTGTCCCATACGCTTCCTGATCCATTTGAATTTTCTCTGAGAAAGTCAAGCTTGCAACTTAGCTGCCGGATCCTCCATCCACCACCTGGCCAGTACTACTTTAAAGCCTTCACAACTTATCCAAGCAGACTCATATCTGATTACTACCCTTTACTCATGCTTTTCTTGACACTGAATAATTGGGTTAAAATATGGTGAGAAATTAATCTACAGAACTCCTTTGCTTTGGAACTAGGAACTTCTTAAGCCACTCCATGGGTTTGAACAATCTACTTAGTCTTGACATGGGGATGTTTTCTTGAGACTTGAAAGCTGGTACGTGTGAAGTGTGATATGTCCAATAAATAGCCCCAATGTGCGTGTTACCTCCAAAACCTAGGCATCGAGAGGATAGAGGCTGCACTATATAAGGAGTGGCCCATTTTGGAATCATCCTATATGGAATATATCCCAACACGCCCTTGCATGTGCCGGCCCCATATAAGGCAAAGGTAATGTGGATTTTAATGAGATAACGTGGGATCCATAGTTAGAAGAATGAGATATGCGCTGATATGATGTGTGTGTCACCCTCAAAACCTAGGGATTGAAGGGATAGAGGTTACACTATATAAGGAGTGGCCCATTTTGGAATCATCCAATATGGAATATATCCCAACACCCATCACAGTCAATTCATACTTTTTATTTTTTAATCTGTGCATCTAGAAAGGTCATTCCTCTACATATATAATGATGGTCCATCCTTTACTTGGATAATTGGTACATTTACAATAACCAGTTGTACAACAAACCTCCAAGAAATGACCCCCCCCAATCTTGCAAGCCTTTCAAATAAAATAGATTCTGAGTGAAGAACATGAGGACAATAAACTGATGTTAAGCTCATTAATCAACATGGTTCCTATCTTTGGAAATGACATGCGCTGATACTATGTGCATGTCACCCTCAAAACCTAGGGATTGAAGGGATAGAGGTTACACTATATAAGGAGTGGCCCATTTTGGAATCATCCAATACGGAATATATCCCAACACCCATCACAGTCAATTCATACTTATTTTTCAATCTGTGCATCTAGAAAGGTCGTTCCTCTACATATATAATGATGGTCCATCCTTTACTTGGATAATTGGTACATTTACAATAACCAGTTGTACAACAAATCTCCAAGAAATGAACCCCCCCCCCATCTTGCGAGCCTTTCAAATAAAATAGATTCTGAGTGATGAACATGAAGACAATAACTGATGTTAAGTTCATTAATCAACATGGTTCCTATCTTTGGAAATGACACAGATAACAAAGTTTTTGAAAGTCATTCAACTAATTCAAAATCAACAACAACTGGATATGTAAAAGATAGATGCTGCAGATCCAGATATTTGTAAATAGCAGCAGCTAATAGATGAAGGTGGACGATGAGACAATCACTAAATGAAAAGAAAACAATGTATAAGTATGCAAAATGCATCTCTCCACCACCTACCCACGAAAGGAAGAAAAGAGCAAAATACTGACCTTCTAAATAACTGAAGATAAAGAAAATCCTCAATCAGTTACAAACAAAGTAAAAAAACATTTGCAGGTAATGGTAAGGAATTCTGGAGGAGAGGAAATAAGGTGAAATAATGTGCATCCATTCATTGTGTATGAAATGGTATAGAAGGACTGATAAATGCATGAAGATTTCCTACTCGCAATACTGAGTCGCATGCACTGACATTATATTATGCCTTCAATAATACATTTTGACATAACGATTGCATGAGCACGAATAAAAAATAGAACAACGAAGAACTGCATAGAAAGTGAGGTGAAACTGACAGCATTGGCAATAGAAAACCAGTGGAAGCAGCGGATAAGTGGATCGTCCTGAGATGGAAGGCTGTCATGATTCCAATATGTCATACTCCTGAACTCCGCTCGCGACACCCAACGTTTAGGATCCCCCTCCAAGTCCACCTGTCCGCTCCCCAAGTTCCGTTCTTTACTCAAGACATGACCTTTCGAGCATTAAACCAACGTAAAAATTGTCAAGGTCACAGCCCATTTCCACTCTTTCCATGTGAATATTACACGACCTCGAAACTAGCCAATCAAGCAAAATGCAACATGCTGAGGAGAAAACAAATTAGCAATATGAAAATGGAAAGATTGGGGGATACCACAATAACCATCTGGCAGGGTGACGGTGGCCCCCTGCAACTTCCTTCCCCTGAAGAAGGCCTCCTCCACCGTCAGCCCATCCAACACAGCACCTGATCGTCGAACCATTCGAAAATATTGGGAAAAAGCAGACAAATCAAAAATACAAGGAGCATGGACAGCCGCAAGAACCCAGTAAAGCACATCCTTTCCGGACCTGTGTTCTTGGGTTTGAAGTAGTCAGAGATGGGACAGGGTCCATCGTGCTTGACGCAGCAGGGAAGTAGGTGCACCTGGCCCGATAGGTTGGGTTTCGGCTCCCCCCCGTGGGAGCTGCCCACGAAGTCGATGGTTCCGGTGATCCCACCGCCGTCGCCGGCACGCCTCCCTCCATCGACTTCTCTGCCCCGACACCAACAGTGTCGAGAAGCAGAGATAACCAAACTCTAACCCTAGCAATGTCTTTTTCAGTTCTCTCTCCTCTCTCTCTCTCCCTCTCTCAATTTTCCCGCGCACTTCTTTTTCTCGCGGAGATCGTTTGTCCACAAACACGTGCGAGCACAACTAGCGCATTTTTTTGGCATTTTTGCTCAGACTGCAACATGCACGCGAACAATGTGGAAATTGGCTGCTTGTAAAATAAATTCACATGAGAAAATTTTATGAGGATTAATTTTTGAGAAAATTAATTGGAGGGTCCCTGTAAATGGTGGTATTTTTTCTCGTCCCTGTCAGAATACGGGAAGACGTAATTTTTATTTTTCGTCCGATTTAATTTATAGTCCCTACTTTTTTGACGTCACCATTACGACCATCGACTCACGAGTTCTGTCTCTTTGCATCCGTCTCTTTTTCTCATTCTCGTCTTACATTTGGTCCATTCGAATCACGTGACTCTGATCGATGAGAAGTTGTCTTAATAACGTGCCGAGCACACTTACAACAACCATTGACATCACTTACACAGGTCCTTTTGAACGCCCGTGAACCGTTCTTCACAACTATAAAAGGAACTCAGGGCCTCATACTTATCATTCACAAGTTCTCTGAGTCTTCTTCTTCTATCTTTCTTGTTCGTCTTCTTCCTCTTTATTTACAGATGTCTTCATCTAACGGTGCTTCCTACGGATGGCAAGGCACCTACGACACCGGTGTCACCGTCGCCCCAGGCTCCCCCGGCGCCACAGGCCACCTTCGCCACCACCGACCTTCAGCCCCGACTACTGGAACGATTTTACATCGACTGGAAGATGGCTTTAGCCAAAGCCTCCCGGCTGTACGACCACAAGGGATCACCACATCCTCCCTGACATCGACTCTAGGGCAGAACACATATGTTCCTCCTCCCCTCCCTCCCCTGCCGTTCCGCCTCCTCCCCTCCTCCTCCACCAAGTGGTCAGGTTAGGGAGTTTAGAGAGTTATTGTAACAGGGCTTCTTTATGCAAATATTTTCATTTTATGCAGTCTTCTGTGAGCTTATATGTGCTCTCTATCATGTAAACTCAACATGTTAGCAATAACATACTGTAACATGCTATTATCTATACTATAATCAAAATAACTAAATACTATAACATGTTATTACGTATATTGTAACAGTGTAGGTTAGAGTGTAGTGCTCGCACTGTAAGAGTGTAGTGCTCGAACTGTAACAGTGTAAGAGTGTGGTGCTCGAACTGTAACAGTGTAGTGCTCGAACTGCAACAGTGTATTGCTCGAACTGTAACCTGTTAAGAGTGTAGTGCTCGAACTGTAACAGTGTAAGAGTGTAGTACTCGAACCACAAGTGTAGTGCTCTAAGAGTAATGCTATGATACGGCGGGGCCATTGGATACGGCCCTGCCGTATCATCAGTGCAGATCGTTGGATTTTAATCTAACGGTCTATCTATACTCACCGAACAGGACCGAACACTGAGCAGGACCGAGCAACGACTATTCCGAGCATCCGAACTGTAAGTGTAGTGCTCGAACTGTAACCTGCTATCATGTATACTATAATAAAATAACTAAATATTGTAACATGTTACTACGTATACTGTAATAGTGTAGGTTAGAGTATAGTACTCGAACTGTAACAGTGTAGTGCTCGAACTGTAACAGCGTAGTGCTCGAACCGTAAGAGTGTAGTACTTGAACTGTAACAGTGTAGTGCTCGAACTGTAAGAGCGTAGTGCTCTAACCGTAAGAGTGTAGTGCTAGAACTGTAACAGTGTAGTGCTCGAACCGTAAGAGTGTAGTGCTCGAACTGTAATAGTGTAGTGCTCGAACTGTAACAGTGTAGTGCTCGAACTGTAACATGTTATTATGTATAATATAATGAAAATAAGTAAATATTGTAACAGGTTACTACGTATACTGTAACAGAAAATGTTAGTAGACAGTGTCCTCACAGTAATAAATAAATAAGTGTTTCCTCAAGTAAATGTACAATATCATTACATTGGCTAGAAAATTGTACGTGCGGCAAGTATGATTCTTCTCCTTCAATTATATACACTCTGAACGTTCTTCTTGTGCATTGAACTACGCTTTGATGAAGTGGAGGGCAAACTTTGCTCGCACGGTTGGCATGTCATCCTGACTGAAGGGGAAACCTTGAGTGTCCCTACGTGCCAGACACTCCATGTATTTGCAAGTGAAAATGGCGCAGTCGTCTCCTGATCCTTGTTGTGGGCATGGGTCGGGGTAGCGTAGCGACCAATTTTTCTGAATCTATGTGCTGCCCTTTATAAGATTCTCAGTTCCTCCACCTGCATGAAAGAATTAACAAAAGAGTTCCAATTAGTTGATGTACATTTACTGTAACATATGTAAATAAGTGTGCATGCTCTGTAACAAATGTAAGCCTTGTATGTAACTTGGCACTAACGTATTATGGAATGTCACGATGATCTTTGTTTCTTAATGAATCGTACACGTGGAACTCTTTTTCTTGAATATGATGACCAAAAAGCCCAATGGTTCGTTCCAACATGCATGGGGGAGAAGAGGAGGTCTAATTCAGTTGGGGCGCTGTCCAATCTTTTGAAAGAGTAACCGAAATGTTGTTATTTGCTCTTATCATCTTTTGTACGATTGGACGTAACCCTTTAAAGTGGCTCCCAGATATCCAAAAGTCTTAAAAATGTTCGGGTTCTCTTGACGGGGGAGAAACAAGCAAGTGTTGACGTAGCAGTCAATTATGATCGATTCGCTCTACCCCGCGAACAATAGATCCCGGATGTCCTTAAATGAGAGAAAATTATCGTATCCTTCCATAGTGCCGCCGAACATCAAATCACTACATTAAGAAATGTGTACATTTTCTATAAGAATAAAGATATCATACTGTAATAGACGAACTAATAATGTAATAGAAAAGATCTGAAAAAACTGTAAAAGGAAATACATGTACTGTAACACGTACTCATTAATGATGCACTCATTCAGAATCGTTCAATCCAAAACTTTTTGTCCACTCCTAATACTTCTCGGGCTACGTAATCTCGTCTTCCCTCTTTCTTGCCCGTTGGAAGGGTGTCTGTACTCTCTTGAGAGCTAAGAAAGATCGGTTCGGAAGTGGACACATTGACGTTCGGAGCTTTGTAGGACGATAATCCTCTGGCTGTGATGAAGTAAGTAATAAAAGAATTTACGTCTAAGAGCACTTTAATGTTACTGTGACGGGGTCTTAATGTTACTGTTATGTAACATTAAGGTTCTGTAACAAAACATAAAAGTTATATCTTCTACTGTAAGGGGAAACCATACCGTATATGTCCGGTTGCCGCCTTTTCTCGTCCCAGTTGTAATCGTCTGGACAATGAGGAGGGAAAATATGACACATCTTCCTTTCCTCTCTTCCTCCTCCCTCTTTCTCTTCTGCTCCTCCTTCACCTCCTTTCGCTTCTTCTCTGCCTCCTATGCCTCCTTCTCTTCTTCTCTGCCTTCTCCGCCTCCTTCCTATTCTCTCTTCCTCCTCCTCTTCATCCTCCCTCTTTCTCTTCTGCTCCTCCTCCACCTCTTTCCTCTTGTGCTCCTCCTTCTGCCTCTTCTTCGCCTCCTCCGCATCCTTCCGCTTCTCCTCCTCCGCCTCCTTCCGCTTCTGCTCCTCCTCCTTCCGCTTCTGCTCCTCCTCCTTCCTCTTCTTCTCTGCTCCTTCTCTTTCTCTTCTTCTCCGCCTCTCTCTCCTTCATCTTCTCCTCCTCCTCCTCTTTCTTCTTCTCAGCTCCTCGTCTTCCTTCCTCTTCTTCGCCTCCTCCTTTCTTTATTCTCGTCGCCCACCTCCTTCGCGCCTCCTCCTTCGCGCCCTCTTCCTTTGTTCCTTTGGCTCCGACGTCTACAACACCTCTAGCATCGCAACGTCAAGATGGATTGGCTCACCAGCTGGCCCACTGTGACTACTGACTTGTGACCACCCCATTGATAAACTCACCTACTCCCTCGACATTGTCTCTGATGGCATCGACAAGGGCACCATCAATGCCTCTGATGCTGACAAACTCACCTGGTAGAGCGAGGGCACATAAACCAATGCACCTATAGGGAGGGCCTTGTAAGGTCTCGGGTCTTAGTGGATCCTTATGGGTCTTGTAGAGGTTCTGTGTGGTTGACGACAAGGTCCATTGTCGTGACTTGGGGCTGACGGCCAGAGGCTAGCCGTTGATGGGGTTAGCGTCCAGCGATGTGGACGTTGTTGTTGAACTCGACGACAAGCGATTGGACGTCAACCCATAGGCGGTTCAGTAGGCGGCTAGAGATGTGGACGCCAATTGGTCGCGCCTGTAGAAATAGGGCAGCCCGAGAGCAGAAAACCTTTCTTCTCTTTTCCTTCCTTTCCCTCCACTTCTGCCTTTGTATGTTTCCACTGCTTCTGATGGTTGATGGAAGTCCTGGGAAGGCTCTGGTGCGTGGCGGTGCTTGATCGGGCGGGAAACGCAAAGATTTGGTGTAATTCGCGCGGAGACTTCGAGGGGTTCCGGTGCGATTAGTGGCTGTTTGGGAGTTTTAAGGCGTTCTGAGGTAGGGACTTAACTCCTTTAACCCTCCTTAGCAAATCAGCATGCTCATTTGTGTGGATTAGTATGCTAATTGCATTTTAGGGTTGGGTTATACCATGCCGGGATTTTGGGTGTTTGGGATGATCCAAGCGCTGGATCATATATTCCGAAGTTCTGGTAGTATTAGAGATGTGAGGAGGCATTTCCCTCCATCAGTAAGCGTTCTGGTTGGGTGATTTTACCCAATTGGACTGACCCGGTGCTGTTCTGGGTCTAGGGGACTGGGGAACTTAACGTCCACATCTGTTGACGTTGAGATCTTCAAGGTTGATATAAACGACAAGGTCAATTGCCGTTGAGTTATGGTTAGCGGCATGGTGAGTGCCGTCTACATCATATTAGCGACAATCGATGCTGCGTTAATATCCTGTGTCCCAGCAGGCTTAAGTCCTGTTTGTGTTTCAAGGTGTTGACATGTGATGTCTGCCATGTTAACACATTCTGCCAGGCTTAGAGTGTGACTTCGCCTGTGCATATGAGTAGTTAGTGTAACACGACGTGTTCACTTACTGTACGGAGTTTCAGGCGTTGAGTGTGTTCCGTCTGTTGTACGCGCGTTGCGTTACCGCGTGCCCGTTTCTGTTGTGTTCCTAGGCGTGGGTGCGACTCCGTCTAGATGACTAGCGTGTGGTTGTCCTCCGCTAGTGAGCCAAGACGCGAGTGCGACTCTGTCCTGTGCGTACTCCTTGTGGTGGTTTCGAGCGGTCTCCGTGGAGCCCCTTCTCTACCGCTAGGGTCAGGCGTAGGGGAGAAAACCGGTCGTGGACCAGACGCGAGAGAGAGCGTCTGTAGTGTGCACACGTGGCTGGGGTTGAGAGCCTCTGTGTGACGGGACGCCGAGCCACAGACCCTAGCTGAGTCCTACTTACTGTGTGTGTGAGTGTGTGTTACTGAGCCGCGAGGTTTACAGTTTGGGTTGTGATGCGACGTGTATTTACTTTCTGTTTTTACTTCCCGCATTTAGTACTGTTACCGGTGGGGTTACTTTTCCCTACTGGGTCTCTTTTCTTGAGACTCACTCCCTTCCCTTTCAGGTGGGGTCGTCGACTCCCGTTCTAGGCGAGTCTAGCCACTCCGGTGTTGGTGCGCCCTAGCTGCAGTGAGTAGTACTTTTTGTTGTACTTCTGTACTTGTACTTAGCTCGGACTCTGAGTTGTACATGTTATGTTCATGTATAGTGAATTTTACAGCTTTGCATGGTGTGTATCTTCTTATATATAGTCTCCTCGGACGTTCACTTTACCCTTCCGAGCTTGTCTCGTGGGTTAGTGGGTCAGAATTCGGGTTACTGGTAATGGGATTCTGGGTCGTTACAGCTTGTATCAGAGCCTGGTCTGATGAGATATATATAAGGAAATACCCATCATGTAGACTCAGAGTAAAGGAGTACAGTTGCAGCTATTTAACCCGGAGTTAGTGTATTTATGTGTGGTTTGCTCTTGTGTATAGTACTATGGAACCTAGGCGACGTCCTAGAGAGGGAATGGCTGAGCAGGCGACTCGTCAGGAGGCTGGAGACGCTCCGCCACCTCAGCAGACGCAGCCTTTGCCACAGGACGCACACAGTGGTATTGTTCCGCCGCCGACCTCCTCCTCAGGTAGCTCAGGGATTAGACATGACTCGATTCTTGAGGGAATGGCTCAGTTTGTAGCTCAGCACCGTGATGCGCCGGTACCCCGGTGGTATTGGGAAGGTGTTGAGGGAGTTCTTGCAGTTTCAGCCTCCCAGTTTTTGGGCCAGCCTGATCCAGATATTGCACGGGCATGGTTGGATGCAGTGGAGCGGACTTTCGTTCCATGGAGTGTGTTCCCGAGGAGCGAGTGTTGCTAGCTAGTTACCAGTTGCAGGCGCAGGCGTTGACTTGGGGGTCTCTGAGTGGGAGACTACTTTTCAGTCGCCCACTTAGACAGATTCCGTGGCAGGAGTTTGTCGTTTCTTTGAGAGAGCCTTCTGTCCTACTTACGTCCGGACGGAGAGGTTGTACCAGTTTCTGGACTTGCAGCAGAGGGACTTTACTGTGGTGCAGTACAGGGCCAGATTTGTAGAGCTAGGGCGTTATGCTCCGCAGATTATGGCAGATGAGGGTCTGAGGACTCAGCAGTTTGTGAGAGGCTTGAGGCCAGAGCTCAGGCAGGCGCTGATAGTTGCGCGCGTTACAAACTTGGACGCGGCCTATCAAACAGCGGCATCGTTGGAGGCAGATACTTTACGGACCCGTGCTCGGAGCGCAGAGGTTCAGACGCAGGTAGTTCCTTCTCAGCCTCGTCAGCAGCAGGGTAGTGTGCAGACGACCCTGAGGACTGCGACTTCCTACGCGTCCACTTCTACTGGACGACGGCGAAGTCAGGATCTCGAGGAAGTTTCGGCGTGATAAGAGGCAGGCAGCGCAGAGACAACAGTCTGTTGGAGTGTTCAGCAGCCGGTAGGGTAGCCTTCGCAGCAGGTACCGCTTCTTTTGCTGGTCAGTGTTACCGGTGTGACCAGATGGGTCACATGGCGCGAGATTGTCCTTTGCTACCTCGTGTGCCGCAAGCAGCAGACCCAGTCACAGCCCCGAGTGCAGCAGCAGCAGGCATCCGTGCAGTAGCGTCAGCAGGCGGAGGTTCTGGTGGGTCGAGAGGTAGAGGTCGTGTTACTCACTTGACCGTGTAGACGCGGAGGCAGCTCGGCTAGTGGAAGGTACTGTTACAGTTTTTGGTTATACAGCTAGAGTTTTGTTTGATTCCGGTGCCTCTCACTCTTTTGTGTCTGAGGAGTTTTAGACTCCCTTGGAAAGTTGAGTACGGGAGAGTCTGTTGAGCTAGCAGTAGAGTAGAGTTGCCGACAGGGGACTTTGTCCTTACGTCCTACTGTCTTGAGGAGGTACCTGTGCAGTTGCAGGATCAGTGGTTTCAGCTCGCTTGTTTGCTTTACAGTTGCAGGACTATGATGTGATTTTGGGTATGGACTGGTTAGAGCGGTATGGTGCAGTGATGGATTGCCATAAGAAGAGGGTGCACTTGCGGATACTGGGGAAGCGGCGTTCTACTTCCAGCGTATCATACCTCTTACTTCTCGCTTTTTAGTTCTGCTTTGAGGGCAGGGAGGTTGCTTGCTTTGGTGTCAGGGTTCCTAGTTTCTGCAGTGACCTTGACAGATTGCCTCGGGAGTGGGGACATTCCTGTAGTGTGTGAGTTCCGGATGTTTTTCCGAAGAGTTACCTGGTCTACCGTAGAGAGAGAGATTGAGTTTTCTGTTGAATTAGTCCTGGCACTGTACCATTTGCTCAGGCACCGTACTGTATGGCACCAGTAGAGTTGAGAGAGTTGAAGAGGCAGCTTGAAGAGTGTTGGAGAAGGGCTATATCGTCCTAGCTTTTCTCCGTGGGGGTCACCTGTTTTGTTTGTCAGGAAGAAGGATGGTAGCCTGAGATTGTGTATTGATTATAGGAAGCTAAATCAAGTGACCATCAAGAATAGGTATCCTTTGCCTAGGATTGACGATCTCTTTGATCAGCCGTGTCTTTCGATGCTCATGTATTTCGAAGATGATGAGGTCAGGCTACTATCAGTTGCGGATTAGAGATTCTGACATTGAGGGAAGACTGCTTTTCGGACCAGATATGGACATTTTGAGTTTTTGGTGATGCCGTTTGGGCTCACCAATGCACCAGCGCCCTTCATGGATCTGATGCACCGGGTGTCCACCAGTTTCTTGGACCGGTTGTCATAGTGTTTGTTGACGACATTCTGGTGTACTCCGCTTCGGAGGAGAAGCACGCCGAGCACCTGAGAATCATGTTGCAGACCTTGCGAGAGCACCAGTTGTATGCCAAACTTAGTAAGTGTGAGTTTTGGCTACAACAGGTTCACTTTTGGGGCACGTGATCTCAGGTGAGGGAGTTTTGTGGATCCAGCGAAGGTCGAGGCAGTTTTGCAGTGGGAGAGTCCCATATCTGTGTCTGAGATTCGTAGCTTTCTGGGCTTGGCAGGTTACTACCGCAGGTTTGTTCGGGACTTTTCTCAGGTTGCTGCACCTTGACTCGGTTGACGAGAAAGGGAGTTCCGTTTGTGTGGTCGGAGCAGTGTGAGCAGAGCTTCATAGAGTTGAAGCGACTGCTTACGTCAGCGCCAGTCCTTGCGTTACCTTCAGGTGAGGAGGGTTTTGAGGTTTGCACAGACGCTTCAGGTGTTGGTCTGGGTGCGGTTTGATGCAGCAAGGCCGAGGGTGGCTTATGCGTCTCGCCAGCTTAAGCCCCCAGGAGAGGTTACCCAACCCATGACCTAGAGCTTGCAGCTGTGGTGTTTGCTTTGAGGATTTGGCGTCTTTACCTGTACGGAGTGAGTTTTGTAGTCCGTACCGACCACCAGAGTTTGAGATAGTGTTTCTCAGAGGGATCTGAATATGAGGCAGCGTCGATGGATGGAATATCTGAAAGACTATGATTTTAGCATTGAGTATAAGCCTGAAAAGCGAATGTAGTGGTGAGCCTGAGTATGAAAGCACAGATGAGTCATCTGATGCTTAGAGAGTGGCAGTTGTGGCAGTCTGCGACAGAGGGGTCTTTCAGAGTTTCGTCCAGTCGTCGACAGTGTGGTGGACGTTTGTTGGCGGCTCCCGCCATTGTGAGACAGGTTGCTGAGGCTCAGCAGGCAAATCCCGAGTTGCACAGTGTGTTGTTTCTCCCAGAGATTGAGCTTTGCGAGGACGGAACTGTTAGGTTCCGAGATAGACTCTATGTTCCTGTTGAGGAGTCTGTCAGGAGAGTTGTGTTGCAGGAGGCACATGGTTCCAGGTACTCGATTCATCCAGGGTCGACCAAGATGTATCACAGGTTGAGACGTCAGTTTTGGTGGCCTGGGATGAAGAGAGACATAGCGGCTTTTGTTGCTAGGTGTTTGGTCTGTCAGCAAGGTGAAGGCCGAACATCAGCATCCAGGAGGACTTGTGCAGCCGTTAGAGATTCCGATGTGGAAGTGGGACCATGTGACGACTGACTTGTTTGTGGTTTGCCGAGGACAGCTGGAGGTTTTGACAGCATTTGGGTTCTTGTGGACAGATTGACGAAGACTGCCAGATTCTTGCCTGTCAGGACTAGTGGGTGTGAGTAGGTTGGCCGCGTTGTACGTAGAGCGGATTGTTCTTTGCACGGAGTGCCGATCTCTATTGTGTCAGATATGGATCCTCGCTTCACTTCTGGGTTCTGGCGCAGTTTCCAGAGAGCTTTGGGGACAGAGTTGGCTTTTAGTTCCGCCTACCACCCTCAGTCAGATGGTCAGTCAGAGCGGACTATCCAGACTTTAGAGGACATGCTTAGAGCTTGTTGTCTGAGTGGCAGGGATCGGGGAGCTCACTTGCCGTTGGTCTGGAGGTTGCATATAATAATAGTTATCACTCCAGTATCGGGTTGGCACCATATGAGGCTTGTACGGATGACCGTGTGTCGACTCCTCTTGACTGGTTCGAGGTTGGTGAACGGATTGTCACGGGGCCAGAGTTAGTTCAGCAGGCAGTTGAGGTAGTTCAGCTTGTGAGACAGAGGTTTCAGTCAGCTCAGAGTCGGCAGAAGAGTTATGCAGATCAGCGCAGACGACCGCTCGAGTTTCAGATAGGGACCAGGTGTTGTCCGTGTGTCTAAGCGTGAAAAGTTGAGTCCTCGCTTTATTGGACCTTTCACCATTACTGAGGTGTCGGGGTTTGGCGTACAAATTGAGCTTCCGTCAGGGTTGGCAGCAGTCCACGATGTGTTCCACGTGTCGAGCTTCGGAGGTACCTTTCTAAGAGTCTCACGTTCTCCAGAGTGCAGAGTGGTCTGAGGTGACTCCAGTGTTGACTGTACAGAGTTCCGTTGCATATTGAGGATCGCCGAGTTCAGAGGTTGAGGAAACAAGGCAATCCTTTAGTTCTGTTGCGTGGCAGCGACACTCAGGTGGTGAGTCGACATGGGAGCGAGAGGACGAAATGCGCGAGCAGTTCCGTACCTCTTTGGTGAGTCTTCTTCCTTATGTTGTTTAAATTTTGAGGGCAAAATTCCTTAAGGGGGGAGGGCTGTAAGGTCTCGGGTCTTAGCGGATCCTTATTGGGTCTTGTAGAGGTTCTGTTGTGGTTGACGACAAGGTCCATTGTTGTTGACTTGGGGTTGACGCCAGGGACTAGCCGTTGACTTGGTGTTAGCGTCCAGCAATGTGGACGTGTGTTGTTGAACTCGACGACAAGCGATTTGGACGTCAACCCATGGCGGTTCAGTAGGCGGCTAGAGATGTGGACGCCAATTGGTCGCGCCTGTAGAAATAGGGCAGCCCGAGAGCAGAAAACCTTTCTTCTCTTTTCCTTCCTTTCCCTCCACTTCTGCCTTTGTCTGTTTCCACTACTTCTGATGGTGATGAAAGTCCCTGGGAAGGCTCTGGTATGCGTGGCGGTGCTTGATCGGGCGGGAAACGCAAAGATTTGGTGTAATTCGCGCGGAGACTTCGAGGGGTTCCGGTGCGATTAGTGGCTGTTTGGGAGTTTTTAAGGCGTTCTGAGGTAGGGACTTAACTCCTTTAACCCTCCTTAGAAAATCAGCATGCTCATTGGTGTG
The DNA here is from genome assembly GCA_014218235.1 of Colocasia esculenta. Lineage (NCBI taxonomy): Eukaryota > Viridiplantae > Streptophyta > Magnoliopsida > Alismatales > Araceae > Colocasia > Colocasia esculenta. Next base: position 121,933,841 of record CM024763.1, on the reverse strand, counting down.
GATGGTATGCTAATTGTATTTTAGGGTTGGGTTATACCATGCGGGATTTTGGGTTTGTTTGGATGATCAAGCGCGGATAATTATTTCCGAAGTTCTGGGTGTATTAGAGGATGTGAGAGGCATTTCTCCATCAGTAAGCGTTCTGGTTGGGTAGTTTTGGTGATTTACCCAATTGTACTGACCCGGTGCTGTTCTGGGTCTAGGGGACTGGGGAACTTAACGTCCACATCTGTTGACGTTGAGATCTTCAAGTTGATAAAAGGACAAGGTCGATTTGTTGAGTTATGGTTAGCGGCATGGTGAGTGCGTCTACATCATATTAGCGACAATTGATGCTGCCGTTAATATCCTGTGTCCCAGCAGGCTTAGTCCTGTTTGTGTTTCAAGGTGTTGACATGTGATGTCCGCCTGTTAACACATTCTGCCAGGCTTAGAGTGTGACTTCGCCTGTGCATATGAGTAGTAGTTGTAACACGAGGTGTTCACTTACTGTACAGAGTTTCAGGCGTGAGTGTGTTCCGTCGTTGTACGCGCGTTGCGTTACCGCGTGCCCGTTTTGTTGTGTTTCCTAGGCGTGGGTGCGACTACGTCTATATGACTAGCGTGTGGCTGTCCTCGCTAGTGAGCCAAGACGCGAGTGCGACTCTGTCCTGTGCGTACTCCTTGTGGTGGTTTCGAGCCGGTCTCCGTGGAGCCCCTTCTCTACCGCTAGGGTCAGGCGTAGGGGGAGGGAAAACCGGTCGTGGACCAGAGCGAGAGAGAGCGTCTGTAGTGTGCACACGTGGCTGGGGTTGAGAGCCTCTTGGTGACGGGACGCCGAGCCACAGACCCTAGCTGAGTCCTACTTACTGTGTGTGTGAGTGTGTGTTACTGAGCCGCGAGGTTTACAGTTTGGTTGTGATGTGACGTGTATTTACTTTCTGTTTTTACTTCCCGCACTTTAGTACTGTTACCGGTGGGGTTACTTTTCCCTACTGGGTCTTTTCTTGAGACTCACTCCCTTCCCTTTCAGGTGGGTCCTCGTCGACTCCCGTTCCAGGCGAGTCTAGCCACTCGGTGTTGGTGCGCCCTAGCTGCAGTGAGTAGTACTTTTTGTTGTACTTCTGTACTTTGTACTTAGCTCGGACTCTGAGTTGTACATGTTATGTTCATGTAAGTGAAATTTTACATCTTTGCATGGTGTGTATCTTCTTATATAGTCTCCTCGGACGTTCACTTTTTACCCTTCCGAGCTTGTCTCGTGGGTTAGCGGGTCAGAATTCGGGTTACTGGTTGGTTACTGGTAATGTGGATTCTGGGTCGTTACAGGCCTTGTCAAAGTGCCAAGGGGCTACGTCAATGAGCAGATGACTGTGTACTAGAAGAACTTGATGGAGGTGCTAAGCAACAACCTCACTCTGTTATTTTCCAACAAGAATAACTCTCTCTCTCTCTCTAATTCTCTCTTTCTCTCTCTCTTCTTGAAGAAAGATATTTTACAAAATTCGTCTCTATTAACAGTTCCTTCAACATGATATTACAATATTTCTGCTATTAGTACAACTTGCTAGCCACAAGGGCGTAACTGATTAATTTTCAAAGGTATAAGATTAAATATAGAGATTTTAGTGGTGTATGTTCGAATATAATATATTTTATAAATATTATGAATTTTTTTTGATAAATTTGAGGGAAAGGCCCTTATTTTGAATTTATGATGATTGTAAATAAGTCTTAGGATAGTGTAAAGAATCAATAAGATATTTGAGCCAAAGACCTCAAATATATGCTATCATCACTAATAGTTGGGAGGTTATGTATTTAACTCCCTATCCTATATATATCCTCAAATCCAGATAGTGCCTATTATTGCTGATATGGGGCTATGAAGGCCCCTTACCGCCATGGTTCTCTTTGTTAACAAATTAGCAAATGTTCTTTTATCCCTACAACAGAGACACAACCAACTCATATCCTCTTTGAAAAAAACATATCCTTTGTTTACTTTTGAAGAGGGCCGATCTTGAATCTTGGTGCAAACTGTTCGATAGCCTTGGGATTTGGGAATATTGATGGCAGTCAAACTTGCCAAGGATAGTTCTGCAAGGAGGAATAAAGGACCAGGAGGCCTTGAGAGGTGAATCTCAGGAAAATCCTTTGATAGCCTCAGTTAGAATGGTGGGCATAGAGCAACGAGAAAGGGAGGAGGCGATACTTTGAGTGCTTCGAATCTCATACCTTTTTTAGAGGGCTACAAGGGATTATATAGATATTAGCTTCTCCCATCATCCTTGTGAGACATGGTAGTTGGTATAGGCAAGACGTGGGTGGAGACCCTAATAGAGCGGCCGTCTTGGATTCTATGCTATGCTATGAAATTGGGGGGGGCCATACTATAGGTAATGGTGAGGTGAATACTCGCCCCCTACACCATGTCTTCCTATTCTTTGATCTTGATGAGACTTGCTAACTTTAATATCAAGTAGGAGTTTGGCTACTTTGGTCTTTCTTGGCCAAGCAATGGACCTATCAGATCAACCTTTCCTGCCAAGCTAAAATTCACTTAGGCTAAGAGCCTCTAAATTAAGGTGGGATGGAGGAAAAATTAGGTGTCTGAGTTAAGACATAACAGAGAACCATGATCTGAGTCAATTTCTCTACTAGCGTGTGTAGACACGCGAATTTTCCACCGCGGGTAAATTTTTAAGTTGCGCTGTAACGCCACAAATGGCCTTGTTTTGCCTAAAAGAGTGTTTCCCATATTTCTAGATTTCGCTCTTTCTTTCTCGGTGCTTTCTCAGGGGGTCTAGTCGCGGATCGACCGCCTTTTTAATACGCGTCCAACATTCCCGCCGCGATTCATAAACCGCCTTTTTAATACGCGTCCAAACATTCCCGCCGCGATTCATAAACCGCCTTTCTAATCGCGTCCAATCTTCCCGCCGCGATTCAGAGTCTGACAGGGCCCAGAAAGTCTTCGCGCGTAGGCCCGTAATCATGTTAAAATCTGTGAATCGCGTCCTTGTCAGACGACGCGATTCAGAGAGGTCAAATCCGAACGTCACGTCAGCGACAGCGCATTCGGAGTCGGTGCCTCGGGACCAAGCAAGTCTTAATTGCGTCCGGCGTCCCGCCGCGATTCAAGTAGCGGGGCAGCCCCGACGCGATTCATAGAGGCGGTGCAACGATTTTCTCGACATCAAACCGACCTTCTAAATTGCGGGCTGCCGCTCCGCCGCGATTAGCCTTAATAGGCGGCTGCTGCTGTCCTGGACGCGATTTGCTCCAGTGCTTATAAAAACGAAGCCGCAGGGCCAGAGGCAGGGGTTCGGCTGTTCGGTTGGGGGGCTTTTCTTCTCCTTCGGCTCTCTTTTGAGAGAGAGGAGAGAGAGGAGAGAGAGAGAGAGAGGAGAGAGAGAGGAGAGAGAGAGAGAGAGATCGGGAGGGGAGAGAGAGAGAGAGAGAGAGAGAGAGGAATTCTCAAGCGGTGGAGCCTGCCTAATTTTCCTCGCCATCCTCGCACAGGAGCTCGACGCCGGCATCCACCTGTCAACTTCCACGCGTTTGATCGGAGTGGAGCAACGTCTTCCTCCTCGTCTCTCTCCATCCTTTGTCGCCTCGGCCACGCCGTCACGCTGTCCGGTATCCGGGGAAGCACCCCCTTTTATTTGTTTTCCTTCCTCCGGACCCCACGTGGGCGTTTATATTTCATATCACCTGGCCCTACGTGGCCCTTTTTCTCATTGCACACACCATGCATGCCACACACATACCATTTTAGGGGTTTAAAAGACCACCAAAAGGTGTGTTCTTTTCCACTTATCCCATTATTTCATTTTTTAGGATTTGTATATACACATCCCGGCTAATCCCGTTCTTTTGTGTCTTATTTTCAGAGTAATCAATGAGGAACGCCCTCTGCCACGGCCCGACCGTGCTTGTAGAGGAAGAGAGGACCACACCATCTCCGCGCAATCTCCACGCTCCGAAAGGTACGCTCGCGATCACTTCCTTCACCCGCCACCCTCGCCGTGCACCTCCTTCGGCACTCTCGTGGCTGGCGATCACGACCCTTTTTATTTTATTGTCTTTCCGCTCTTCCACTTCTACTACACCCCCATCACACATATCCACAATTCTCAATCTCTCCCTTTTTTTCTTGGTGGGGAACCGCGTAAAAAACGGTTGTCTACAACGTGTTCCAAAGATAAACTTCTAGAGTGTCACATTCCAGGCTATCCCCAAGGGGTTTAAGCTGAGTTAAAAGGCGGTTCTCCACATGGGTGACAATATGAGACTCTGTAGTGCTTTTGGGTCATGTTATCTCTAAGCTCATTCTAAGGGGTTGTGGTTTAGTCATCTGACTGTCACCCATTTGGATCAGGTTCAACACTTAGGCCTTACGAGTTGAGCCAGAGATTCGAGATTCGTCCTCTCCCAATTTCATTGCATAGATGAGATCGACTATTATCTCTTGTTTTTCAACTAGATATCTCATCTTCATGCAACTACAATATCAGCTTTTGCAAAGAGTGAACAAGAGCTTGTTAAATGCGACCAAGAACAAGTGAGACCGACCATTATACTTAAAAAAGAGTGGCTCAGTGGATTAACTCTCCATGCATACCAAAATGAGGGCATAGGTTCAACTCTCACTGCGAGCAAGTTCACAATAAATAGAGTAAATATTTTTTTTAATGGGTTCGTTTTGTAACCGGAAAAAAAAGTGACTCCTCTCCTTCGAGAGGTATTGTTAGGTTAGTCCTAGGACTACCACTAGTTTTTTCTCCCATCTCTGATTGTGTTTCTTTCTCTCCAATTCTAGTTTGTACATATGTTCTCCTCTATCCGACTGAAGATTTTTGATCTTCTAACCTTGTATCCTACATTGTTCCTCGCAACATTTTTCCTTGAATTTAGTTTATATTTTCTATGTTTAGGTGGCGTTTGAAAACACTTATGTAAAATGTCTAAATCTAATTCCACATCTATTCTCTAAATCTAAAATTTAAAAAAACTTAATATATATAAGATATAAGTTAAGAGGTGCTTGACAACTAACTTAAATAATATTTGAAGTGTTTCACAATTGGTTAAGATGCTATATTACTATTGGGTAGGTATTGAGTTCAAAATTCAAAACTAGCAAAAATATTCTTTTTGAAATTGAGTCGCCAGAGCTGGCCGCCGGCAATCGCCTTCCGGCGATGTTCGCCGGTTGCAAAAAAAAAGAGAGATTCATCTTACCTTAAAAATTAAGTAATTTTTTAGACTTAAGTGATTAATTAAGATATAATTTTAAATATTTTATTAAACAATTAAAAATCTTAAAAATTAAAGTATTTTACACTTTAGACTTTGAATAAGTCTTAATCAACTTGTATGATCTCTTATTAATTAGAAAGCCCCATGAGTTGTCCAGAGCTCCAAGAATTTAATTGTCTTCAGTTGGGTCTTGGACACTTTAGCTTACAAGTGCTTTCTTTAAGCTCTACTGGCCCTCGTCAAGTTGTCTTTACCATAGTTCTGTCCTTCGAACTTTTAAGCGTGGGAGAAATATTTGTTGCATTTGGATGGGCACAAATGTGCCGCTGTCATATGATTGATGGGGATCCCTCCAAAATATATAATACTCACACTTGAACAAGTGCAACAAATATTTCTCCTAGCACAATAAATTGTAAATATATTCATATCTTATTGTTACCCACCATCAATTTGGGGTGGTTCTTATTTCTTCTCCTTCGATTTCAAAATTGTACTTCTTCTTGTTTAAAAAAAAAAAAATGGAGTGATGTGAAATATGAAATTGTCATCTTAATTAATTCCTAATCCATTGATTTGAAGGAGAATAGAGTTTACTCACAAAGTTTCATTTGCTGGCAGCGGACTCTATTAATCACGGGAAATGCTTAATGCCCACGCAACAAGGCGCTTGGGCAAATCCCGCGTCTGAGCACTCGGGCGCGCAGCACTTCTCATTAATCAGAACCATTGGGCGTCACTCTGTCGGTGCTTACAAAAAGTTGAGACAACAACCCACACGGCCCCAAATCTACATAGAATGTAGCGGCTGTGTTAGGGGTGTCAATGGGCAGGATCTGGACACGGTTTTTTAAGAGCCGGCTCCGGCTCGGGTAGGTCCGGTATAGGTGGCCCGGTTCAGGCCCAGAAAAAACCCGACCCAGCTCGGTTCGAAAAATATAAGAAAATTATTATTTTATTTATATAATATGTAATTTTAATATATCTACTATAATATATTTATAAAAAATAATAATATACATTTTACTTATATCTATATTAATATTTAATTTATAAAAGATTATATTTTTGAGTAAATTTATCATAGAAAAATAAATATAATTTTTTAAATATAAATTTTATATTTAATATAAATTATTTTTATTTTTATTTTTCCCGGGCCGGACGGGCCAGGCCGGGCTAAAAATTTATAGCGGGCTCATTTTTTCGGCCCAAGCCCGGTTAAAATCGGGTCGGACTTCCGAGCCTCCGGGCCGGCCCAATAGACACCCCTAGGCTGTGTAAGACAGCCAACCCGCTCCTGTGAGATGCAGCTAATAGTGACGGATCTAAAAAATTTATTTCGTTGGGTCATTTTAAAAATTAGAATACACTTACAGATTTTATTTACAATGGATCATTCCATTTAAATTTTTTTTTTTAACTAAAGTTAACTTAATAAAAAATTTAAACATTTTAATACAATTTAAAAGTTCAATGAAGTGATCCAGATCCATCCATGGCACCCAACACCGTTGGATCACAAGCAGCACATTGTTACGAGGGCAGCACACGACCTTTGATTTGAAATCTACTTGCGCCTGATGTGTAACTTTTAAGCCCCTCTTCGGATCTGAAGTAGGAAATTTAGTACTTTTTAACATTTATAACTTAGAAAAAACCCTTGAAGCAATGCCGTCTTAGCTCAGCTGGTAGAGCGCGTGGCTTTTAACCACGTGGTCGTGGGTTCGAGTCCCACAGACGGCGAAAGCACTTTTTAAACAGTAAAAACTCTTTAATTTGTTTTATTTTAAAGTTTTTTTAAAAACTTTTTTTAATAATTCTCTTTAACTTAATTTTATGTAATTTTTAAGTTCTTAAATTTTTTTCTTCCAATAAATACTCCTTACCCTACTTTTGTGAATTTTAAGTTTTTTTTTAACTTAACTATTTAAAAAATATACAATAAAAAGTTTTAACTACTAAACCACTCCTAGAGATAGACCCGGTCCAAGTATCTTGAGCCTGAGCCTAAAGACAGATCCAGTAAATCACAGCATTGCAGACGGAGGTAGAAAATGGCTAGAGGGTTTAGCCTTGCTTACATGGTCCATATCCTCCAGCTTCACTGCATAAGCAGCAAGATATCCAATTTTTATGAGACAGGTGACTCCCATGTTTACTTTAAAAGAGAAATATTTATTGTAAGAAACATCTTACAATAAAATCGGATTTGAGAAGACACTTCTCTTTCTCCTTTTTAGTCAATAAAATTACTTTCTTCTAATCTACGTTAATTTTATTATAAGTGTCTTACAATAAGTATTTCTCTTGCCTTAATAGGCATTCTCCTCGCATCCATGGGAAATGTTTGACCAGTTACACTCCAATCTGTTTATAGTTAAGGAGGGGTTAGTGGTTAATTCTCCACGTATCCTAAAATGAGGTCAAAAATTCAAATCCCGCAAAAAGGAGTGTTTGTAAAGTATTGCTTTTTGTCCCTCGGACAACGCGGGGCTCGACGATTTCACTTTTGTGTCTATGGATAATTGGGGTTGAGTGTTCAATTCTACAAGTGAGAGCATTAGAATTTTGTTTTGGGTTTTTTTTTGCATTGAAATTTGTAGAGACTATTTTTAGCCTCCTAGGCCCGTAGGCCCATCAAGACCCAGCAAGGCAAAACGACTATGGTCCTCGCGCCACGTGTCCTCGGTTTCAGCCAACCGGTTGCCGAACACGCTTCAGTTGTAAGCGCCCAAGGGTCCTAGCGGCAGCTTCCGAGCACCGCGTCGGCTGCTCTAACAGGATTTGCCCTTACCGAGCAGATCAGACAGCTCCTGCTCGAGCCCGCCATCACCAACCCGAGCACCGGGCACCGCGCGGGCTCCACGCCCGAACACCTCCAGAATCCAGGGAGTAGTCTCCGGACACCCCTCGTCCTGTTCGGACTAGGGCCCCCCAGCCTACCGAACAGGTCCTGCTCAAGGCACACCATGGTTCCATTGGCATGCGCTGCACCCAGACACTGGCTGCCGAACAGTAGGTCTAGCCTACCGAACAGGCAACCTGCTCGGTACCTGTCGCCAAGGAGCCTCCAAGCAGCTCCTCGTCTCCTGACGACGATTACGACAGCTCCATCATGCGCACCCCACGATCATGTGGTGCATTAAATGCAGGCCCCCTTAACGGGCGCCCGAACGCGTAACTCCCCGCCAAGGGCGCCAACCGGCGCGCCCTTTCCGGCGACATCAAGGGACGTCCCGTCCCACTCCTTCTGTACCATCACCTATAAAAGGCCCAGGTAACCTCCATGTAGAGGTACGTCGTCTCGGACGCTCACACTCTCCCTCACGCGACTCACATACGAGAACCCATTTCCTTCAAACCTCTCAAGTCTCATACTGACTTTGGCATCGGAAGGTTCCCCTCGGTTCTTCAACCGGGCCCCCCCTGATCCAGTTCTGGTTTTGCAGGCTTCTGTCCACACCGGCATTCGTCTTCCCCATCTTCTCCAATGGAGGTCCGTTTGGCTCAGGCCCAAACATGAAAACGCCACCACAAAATTATTGGCAAATATGTCACTAAAACATTGTCAAAGATATCATTCATAAATGTGAAATGTTACTGATGTGCTACTATCATCACATGGAGTGGTGTTACTCCCCCGGCCCTCTATTTAACCACGGTGATACTAACCCATGAAAGAAAATGTCTTCTTATAAATCTTAACCTTGGGTTAAACACCCTAGCACCTAGTTTGAATTTGCGATGCCAACCCCCACTGTGGGCTAAACTAACTCATGCAATGGTATTTTCATCAAAAAAAATATTAAACTAACAAGAATAATGAAACTTTGATAGAATATTTTCTTTTCTTGCATAAAAGTTAACCGTGATGATATATCCACACCGTTATTTATGAGTGATACTTTTTTATAATATTTTAATAATGATGATATATTTGCCATTTTCTATAAGGATACTTTCCATTAAAAAAAACCATCTTTCTTTTACTAATTATTGATTGAAGGTTTTCTTGCATCTTTTGTGTGGGATAGGGCTAATTAATTCGATCCTACGATGATATGATCTTCCTTTGAGATCCATGCAGGAGCACTATAAATAAACCTTTCAATGTTCCTTGAAATTGGAATGCCCCAAAGCTCAAAAGCTTTTGCACTTGAATTACTCTTTCTTGTTTACTTGCCATTAGCTCGTAAGTTATGAGATTTATCTTTACCTTCTTCCGTGGAGGACCTTGCCATTAGCTAATGTTATTTGCCATTTGCTATGATGTTCTCTACACATGCAAAGCAACCGTTTGAGTTGCTACTACTTAGGAGAGGATAGGGTTCTTCTAAGTAGCCAACAGTGAGAGTTAGGGTTATAACTTATGTCTGCCCCACACTCATCTTCTACTTGTCTTAAGACATAACGAGGTGGCCCCCATAATATATTGATGGCTGTGGAGCACACCCCGCTTCATTCTAGGACAGACACTGTGAGATAGGCCATAAATATTTATCTTATTATTGAGCAACGCATTTGAAATTGTATTTTTGAACCATACTCTATTATTACTTTATTCAAGATATTTTAAAATTTAAAATTATTTTGATATCTTGTTAGCCTCAAGCATGTGCGTACAAAATTGTGGATGACAAGTTAGGATTTGTGTTGCATCAATTTCTTTTAGATTCCGTGACATTACACAACATTATAACGTCAGGTACTCTTTGTTATTATCCTTTTTTATTAGTTTGACAATCGATATATCTCTAACAACTATATGAAACGAAAGGTATTATTTACTTGCACAAATTTGGGTATACATATGCATACAAGTGAATTGCTTATAATTTATGGTATGTCTGTATTAAACTTTTTCTCTAACTATTATAATAATTAGGGAGAATTAATACCGCCCCCTGTTTTATGGGGGGGTTTTTTTCCGGTCCCTGTCAGATTTTACCTCATGTCCGCCTCCTGTTTTATGGGGGACTTTTTTTCCAGTCCCTGGAGCCCTGTAAGGTGTAACTGTGTAATGTTACACAGTTACAGTTACCCAGTTATACAGTAAATGTGTTAGTTTGCGGATGGTAGTTATCGTTTTGGAATATTCTTTAAATATTTTTTATCATCTTAGCATTGAGATAACATTAATATCTTTATATTATTTTTTAATAAAATTATGTAACTGTATACTGCGTAACTGTAACTGTGTAACTGTTACACAGTTACAGTTACCCAGTTATACATGTAAATGTGTTAGTTAGTGCGGATGTAGTTCGTTTTGGAAATATTTTTAATATGTTTTCATCATCTTAGCATTGAGATAACATTAATATCTTTATATTATTTTTATAAAATTATGTAACTGTATAACTGCGTAACTGTAAACGTGTAACTGTGTAACAGTTACACAGTTACACACTTACAGAGCTCCAGGGACTGGAAAAAAAAGTCTCCCATAAAGCAGGGGCGGATATGAAGGCAAAATTGACAGGGACCTGAAATTAATGTCAGATCCCTGCCAGGGACCTGCAATTAATTCTCCCTAATAATTATATACATGCAATAATATAATAATTAATTTAACTAAGTTCAAGAATGAGTTTTTGACATAATGGGTCTAAAATCAAGTTGATATTTGTGCCTAAAGAGTCACACACAATACAATATCTTTCAGATGAGGTAGGATACGATTCATGGAAAGTATCTAAATTTTTTGTGAAAAACGTTAGATATCTATAAATAATTGGGATGGGATAGGATTCTAGGTAAAACAAGCTTTCTCCTAACTACCACTTCTCTCTCTCTCCCTCTCTACCTTTGGCACCCCTTCCTCTATCTCTCCATAGTGTTGTATGGTGGAATTGATCAGATCAATCATCAAGTGGAGTAGGCAAAGGGAAAAACACCTATTTTTGGTATGCTTGAATGGATATCTTTAGGGATCATTCATTTGGATGATTCATGTCACAACAATCTATATAGAAAATTCACAACTCTAAGAGCTAATTTTTTAGTATTATTTTTCGATTTCAATCCGAACATCAACATCATGGGAAATCGTAAGCTTCCACTGTGGGTGGTGTGGATTTCATTAGAGAGTGCAAGATTTTTTAATTATTATTTTAAATCATTTCTTTAGGATCTAACAATATGACACCAATTATTACAAGGTTTTCTTGTTTAACAAAAAAGAAAAAGAAATGAGCCCCATTAATTCCATGTGGTTGTAGTGAGTCAAAATCAGTAATGGCTCCTCCACTTTTAGTAAATAGTTGGAACTTGTGGACTATGTGAAGTCCATTCATAAATAATGGTTTGTTTGAGAATTTTTTTTGCAGGTTACTAAAATGTGTGTGGAAGATTTTAACCACTAAATCACTCTTTTAAGTGTTTTTTTAGGACAATTTTTATAAGCCAAATATTCTTGGGATGTTTAACAATTTTATTTACTCTCACCTTACTTAATTCGCTCTTTAGGACTCAATTTACCCTAAAATCATCAGATTATTCACAAATCATGCTATGTGTAGATTCTTACAGTTCAATCTATTTACAACTTTAGGTTTTTCTGGGGATTTGTTTAGGAAACAATGTTAACCTAGCTGATTCTCTCAATTTCTAAAGAAATTAGACTGTGAGAATCCGGAACACACCTCCGTTGTGGGGACTAAGGATACGAACACCAAATTCCAACTTCACCACTATCTGTGTTTATTATATTGCGAGATTCTAGATTTACCACATATGATCTTGCAACTCTTAATCTTAAATGCTAGTGAAACCTTAGAAAGTCATGAAAAGGTATGAAAATGTAAGATAGATACTAGAAACTCTTGATACTGAATAAAGTGCTCCTAAAACTTCGTAAACGATCGATCCCAGATTAAGTACGGCGAAGAACATCTTGAGGACGAAGACTTGAACATCGAGAACAACGCTCATCTTCTGATTCTTTGTCAAATGCCTCATATTATAATATTGCTCAAGGCATAAATGTGTTTTCCACCTTGGTGCGCTCTACAGAGCTTCAAGATTATACTTTAAGGTTGGGGCCGGGGAGGAAACTGTAGTTAGAGAAGGACTAGGAGAGTGAACACGTGATACCGATAGGCAAATTTTAACCTACCCCCCCCCCCTTCCCTTTTACGACTGAACGTGATATAAATTTCCGGCTACTAGAAGATGAACTTGGTATAGGTTAACTCAAAAGTTCACTTACATGTCTTTAGAAATAAAATGGGACCAAATCGGCAACCCATATTATCCAAACTCAAGTAAATCCATGCCCCATCTTTAACTCTAGTAATTCCGAGTTAGTCTACACCGTCTATCCAAATTTGGTTAAATACTAACCCTTGATTTATATCCCCTTATCCAGGAGTAAATTGGTTACCAAAGTGGTGCTTAAAGAGTCAAATATCAAAAAGAAAATGTAGATGCCATTACTTATTCAGATGAGAAATCATTTGTGCATGCATTGTTTTGGGTGACTACTATCCGCCCTAAACACGTGTTTAGAGACCAACATAACATAACTTCCCAGTCTAGTGCTGCACAAAGTATTACTCTATTCAAATTAGTATATGACAACCACAGAGGTCTGTAGTCTAATCTTTTTTTTTTTTTTGTGAATGGTTGTTAATAAAATGATGCATCTTTCAATTAAGTAAACTATTATGTGTGTTATGGTAAGAGTGCCTTTGTAGAGGGTTAAACCTTGTCTTGCCTGTCCCCATTAAGGCCCAAACAAGCTTAAATGTAAACATGGGCTGGGAAGGACAGCAGCAGGCCCAGAAACCTCGACAGGCCGGAAAGAAGCATCTAAGAAACATGAATTGGATGCTTAATGTTCCCTAGGGAGACCCACACTTGTGTCACCAGTTAGGAAATATTTATGCATGGACAAAAAAAAATCTCAAATGAAAACACAGGAAACTACATGGATTAAATACAAGGATATATAGATGTGTATCACCCACAAGTACACTGTTTCCTGCATGTCTACAGTATGTATATATACTTGTGGGTGATACGTCTATATCAGTGCTAGCTTGGCTAATTTGTTCCTTCTACAGTATGGTTTAGCTATTAGTCCTCTTTATGTGCATCAGAATGAGGTGAGTAATTTTAAATCTTAAGAGGAGCCAGTAATAAAAATTCTAAAGACATATAATAGGTTAGTTTTCGAAAAAAAAAATAAGTGCACGCTATCTAGATTAATCAAATACTCCATATTTAACTACTTTCCCTTCATGTCGGATGTGACACTCTTTTTGGGTACGGAAATGTTAAGTGGCTAGGTAAATCAAGTAAATGATTTGTCCGACCACTTAGTCATTAATTAACGTGTAGCTAGGGGGGTCCGTGCGTCAACCAATAACATCGTTGGCTGAACAAATTATTTGTCTGACCAGCCGTGTACCTAACATTTCTTTTTTAGGTAAGTAACCACATAGAAAGCAAAGGTTAGTAGTAGTAACGGTTACTACCTCTCCCTTGTTCGACCGACTTTTCTCGTTGAGACTCTCAAAACATGCAAGTTCATATCTCGAATCATGTAGGGTATTAATCTTTTTTTTTGACACGTAAAATAGAGATTCATTCATTACTAAGGTGGCTGAAATACAACAAAGCGACTGTAAGTCGCCAAAACAACAGAGGGGATATTCGGAACTTCCAAAATCCCAAAAAGATCAGCATTTTTAGCATAATGCGCCTGACAATGGGCAATTTCAGTAACCTCTCTAGGGGCAAAGGACAAAGATATATCATGATTGCTAGCTAACAGATGCCTGCAGTCCTCAAACAAAGCACTGCATCTCCAAAGCTTTGGTCCATCATTAGTAATTGCTAAAATTACATTCTTCGCATCACTGAGGATATGGACAGGTTTCTTTAAATTAGAGACCCATTGGATGGCTTCAAGGATGGCTAAGGCCTCTGCTTCAGCTGGAGTACTAGCCTTGTATGAAGATGATTTGCATTTTTGAACTCCTTTTCCCTTCTCAATGAAAACCAGTCCAGAGACCGCCCCATTATCTTTAAAAGCTGCATCAACAACTAACAAGAACTCTGATGCAGCAAGGACTAGACCTCTTGATGCAAATGATTGCTTAGTCTTTTCTTCCGACACTCTGTTATTCCTCCAAAGATTCAGATCTTGGTGGACTCTAGATAGGACATTTTCGGGGCTAGGTTTCTTCTGTTCAAATGCTAGAGAACATCTAGTTTTCCACAAATTCCACATGATAGCCACTGCATGAACAAGGAAAGTGTGATCCTCTTTATGAGCTGCAAATGGTTTATTCACCCATTCCAAGATTCGATCTTCAAGGGCACACATGTGACTATCAACCTTGTGAGATAGATTGCTGGCAAACCAAATCATCCTTGCAAAATTACAATGGAGAAGTAAATGTTCTGTTGTCTCAACATTCCCCAAACAGAAATAGCACTTATCACTCACTTTAGGATTTATCTTCCTTAATCTGGACTGAGTAGGCAAGGCATTTGTAAGGGCTTTCCATATAAAAAATATGACTTTGGGAGGAATCTTAAAAGCCAACTTGGGTTGCCAGAGGATCTTCCATACCTTATGTACTGAAGATGAGGATGCCTTGGATTGCTGCTCCTTGAGGTGTCTGTAGGCTGACTTAGAATTCAGTTGGCCATCTTGGTTTTTGTCCACACTAGCTGGTCCTGGTCTCTACTAGAGAAATTGGGGAGCCTCATACTTAGGATAGCCTCCGCATCTGAGTCATCAAATATATCTCTTACAAGCTTATCATCCCATTTGCCATTGTTATGAGGTCCCTTACTTTGGTAGGAATCGGTCCCTGAAAAGTGCTTTTAGGAACAAGGGGATCTACCTTATCAGTAATCCATTTTTCCTCCCAAATATTAATGCTACAACCATTTTTGACCAGCCACTGACACCCACTTTTGAGGTCATTCCTCACTGCCAGGATAGATTGCCATATTGTCGAAACATTTTTCTTTCTCTTACACTGCCATATTAAGTCTCTCCCACAGTATTTTGCTCTCAAAATAGTAGCCCATAGTCCAGAGAAATCATGAATAAATCTCCATGCAAGTTTCATTATAGAAGCCCTATTAAACATATGTAAGTCTCTGAATCCCAGACCCCCCTGATCCTTTCTATCCTGCATTTATGCTAGGCTACTAGAGGCAACTTTTGCTTTCCATTTCTAGTTCCCCACCAAAAATTCCTCTAAATTTTTTGTCAGATTATTGATCAGTCCTTTAGGTAGAAGGACTGTATTCATGACATGGGTTGGTATAGCGCTGAGAGTGGACTTGACCAGGACTGTTCTACCTGCAGCACTTAAAGTGTTTGCTTTCCACATGTTGAGTCGTTTTTTGCACTTATCTTCTAAGAAATTCAGCTGCTCCTTCATGTTCCTTCCTATTAGCAGTGGGGTGCCCAGATAAATTGCATTGTGATCAAGCGCTTGGAAACATGAAATTTGGATGAGATGCCTTTGCACAATTGCTGATGTATTATTACTGAAAAGAATGCCCGATTTCTGCAGATTAACCATGTGACCAGACCAACTTGCAAATTGTTGAATCACATCTTTCATAGCCATCAATTCTGAATCAATTGCTCTCCCAAAGATCATGATATCATCAGCATATAACATGTGAGTAATTGCAGGTGCTCTAGAGTTGATTTTGAATCCAGTAAAAATGCCCTCTTCAGCGCCTTTGGCTAAGGTGCATGATAAAGCTTCCATACAGAGAATGCAAATGTAGGGGATAAGGGGCAGCCTTGCCTAATTCCCCTAGTTGGCTTTATACAACAATTGCTTCTCCATTAAAGTTGATTGAATAGGTGACAGTGGAGATACATTCCATGATTAGAGCTTGCACTTTTAAAGAGAACCCATGTCTTATAAGCATCTCCCGAATGAAGGACCATTCCAGTCTATCATAGGCCTTTGAGAGATCAACTTTTAGGCTGAATATTCCTGTTTTGCCTCGTCTGGAATGCATGGAGTGAACCAACTCTTGCACAACAACTATACTGTCTGTAATCTGCCTCCCTGGTGTGAATGCTCCCTGATTCCGAGAGATAAGTTTACTCAAGAGTGGTTTGATCCTGTTAGCAAGGATCTTGGCAATGATTTTATAGCAGGTATTGCTCAAACTGATTGGCCTATAATCATTAATTGTATGAGCATTTGGGCTTTTAGGGATCAACGTGATAAGGGTATGGTTAATGCCAAGGGGCAGACATCCATTTTGAAAGAAGTTCTGAACTAGGTTCACAACTTCATCCTTTATTATGTCCCAATGATGTTGGAGAAAAAGGTTAGTGATACCATCTGGGCCTGGGGATTTGTGGGCAGGTAGGTTTTGCACAATTTCTTCTTCATTTCAATGAAGGATGGAATTCGACTGATGGTTTCATTCTCAGAATTTGTAACAGGCCTGGTTTTTAAGGTGAAAGAGTGTGGGACTGAAGTTAGATTACATGAGGTGAATAGATTCTCAAAGAAGAGAGTAACATAGGACTGCAACACCTCTCTATTACTAGCCCATTCACCAGAAGGCAAGAGGATCTAGGAAATATGATTGGCACTCCTCCTGTTGGTGGCACTGATATGATAAAACTTTGTACATCTATCCCCTTCTTTAAACCATTGAATTTTTGCTCTTTGCTTCCAAAACATGTCTTCCTGGTCACAAAGTTTTTCTAATTCATCTTCCAGCTCTAATTCCTTCTTCACATTAATTTCAGAAATGGGTTCCTTAGTCAGTTTTTCAATATTTCTCTGTAGCTCCAGAATGCGTCCTTGTGGGTTAGGACAGCTCTTCTTTCTCCACTGTCTGATCTTGCCTTGCATAGCTCTCCATTTTCTATCATAGTCTTCCAGTAAGAAGAGGTAGACCTCCAACAATCTTGAACAAGATCTCTAAATAAAGGCTTGTCAAACCACATTGCTTCCATTCTAAATATATTCCTCTTCGACTCTTGAACCCAATGCTATCAAGAATAATAGGGCAGTGGTCACTTGCTATCCGTGGCAGGTGGTGAACCGTTGCATGGGGGAAGCGGTGTCTCCATTCACATCTTATTCACATCTTTCATTCGTCTCCATATTAATTTACCTCCTTTTCTTTTAGTCTAGGGTTGGATTAATGTGTGATGAAGAGAAGAAGATTAAATGATCAATATATAGCAAATCAATTATGTACCTACTTTTGATTATTTATTAGTAGAAATTAAGAAGGTTTCATAAACGTCAAAAGTAATGGTCGATCTAGGTATAGGAATCAAATGAATTAAAACATAACTAGCTTGACCCAGTGTCGTTAATTCGCTTGATTTCTATGTCGAACATGCCACTATAACAAAAGAAATAACTTGTTTTTTTGGGGGGGTTGGGAATAACACAGACATAAAAAAAAACAAGTTGATCATATAACAAAAGAAATAACTTGTTTTTTTTTTTTTTGGGGGGGGGGGGGGGGGGGGGCTGGGAATAACACAGAAATCAAATAAAACCAACTTGATCATTACCGAACGAGAGAAAGTTTAACAAAAAAGTGTATGTTTATCGTAGTAAGTCAAATTAAGCATGTAACACATCAAGAGGGGAAGCTCGGAGACAACGCAAGATGATGTGCGATAAAGCCCCAAAATATGAGCTCAACCATCTACTCTACAACGTACTCTAAATTGAGGTGATCCAGAGTCAAATTGAAATGAATTCTTCGAATTGACTTAGAATATAACCTTTGGATAGTTACTACACCTAGTTGTCAATCGTGATATTCTTGTGTTATAGTAACATAGTTGGTAGAAATTTTGATTTTAAACACGACTATAGCACTTGATAGAAATTTTTGACGGAAAAAAATTAATGTAACCGACCCCAAATAATGGGATAAGACTCTGATGATGATGATAGTCTAACCTAAGTTATTAAGGATATTTTGTTTGAGGACTACACTGTGGCTTCAATATTGACTTATGGACCTTAGCCATAAGATCTTGTACTGTCAATGAAATACTTGAAAAAGTAATTGAGCGAACAACATGAAATCACTTGCTCTTGGTATATAGAGTGAATACCTTGTAGATCCATGCTTGGAAATACCTAGTTAGGTGCACAGTAGAAAAGGAGTTTCCAAGTTATGATTATTAAAAAAATTGGGTTCCATCAGTGAATACTTAAAAGGGTTTTGATCGTGTAACCATATCCTTCTATTATTGAGGTATTGAAAGAGTGAAGAACTATAACTCTGTAGTATATATATACAAGTTAGGTTCCAAATGAGAGTCATTCCACATGTATCTTTTGGGATCATATGGTAGTACTGTTTGTGGTTTGGTATTACTCCCTTTTTTGATTCACTAGGATTTTTCCCACATAACAGTCACTACAAGAAAAAAGACAGTTTATCGACGGATTTAACAGCGAAAACTATATGTTACTAATCTTTTGCTAATTAGTGATGAACACTACCAGTCGCTAATGAGGGACGGATTAGCGACAACCACTGTTCTCAACGACATATTTTTTCCGTCAATAACCTACGCTATTGTCAGTGACTCATTAGCTACGAAAATTAGCTAAGGATTTGGTCGTCGTTAGTACGTTGTGTTTGGAGATCGATCAACGACGAATTATTTCCGTTGCTAATCGACTGCTTCGCTTTTTATAAACAGATTAGCGACGAATAATGTTTCGTCGCTAAGTGATCACTATTAGCAACGAACATATATATCTATCACTAATCCATCGCTATTTGAGTTATCTATATTTATTAGATATATTTTGTATAATTATTTTAAACATCAAATAAAATAAAATAAATACAATTATATTGAAGATATTAATATATAAGTTATATTTTCAGTTTCATGAATGTATATTTGTATATTATTTTTATTTTTACTTAACAATTATTAATTAACCATTATTACTAATCATTAGTTTAGTTATATAGTTATTTATATTATTTAAAATATAAATAATATTATATATACTTTATATAATTATGATAAACAATTAAAAAGTAATACTATATAAATATATATGTATTATAAGTTACATTTTTAATTTATTGAATATGTAGATTATATTTGTTATATTTATATATACATTATATGGTGTATTTATGAATGTATTATATTCATTTAGTGAATATACATGTAATAAAATATTATTTTCAAAAATATTACATTTTATTAAGTATTCAAAATTATTAATATTTAAATTTTATATTTCATATTATGATATATTATACTTGAATTATTTAACATTGTGATTATTATCAATTGAATTTTAGATCAAGAGCAAATCCATCAGTCAGATTTTAGATCGGAATGAAATCTAATGGCTAGATTTTGATTAATAGTAGATTGAACTATCGGATCATAATCAGATGTAGAGCGAGAACGAATTCAACCGTCAGATGTAGTTCTTTAATCTCTAAGTTTGGGAGTCGCACATATCCAAAATTAGAATTAAGAGTCTCTTCATGGTGCAGACAATTTCAACGACATATTAGCGACAACCACTGTTCTCAACGACATATTTTTTCCGTCAATAACCTACGCTATTGTCAGTGACTCATTAGCTACGAAAATTAGCTAAGGATTTGGTCGTCGTTAGTACGTTGTTGTTTGGAGATCGATCAACGACGAATTATTTCCGTTGCTAATCGACTGCTTCGCTTTTTATAAACAGATTAGCGACGAATAATGTTTCGTCGCTAAGTGATCACTATTAGCAACGAACATATATATCTATCACTAATCCATCGCTATTTGAGTTATCTATATTTATTAGATATATTTTGTATAATTATTTTAAACATCAAATAAAATAAAATAAATACAATTATATTGAAGATATTAATATATAAGTTATATTTTCAGTTTCATGAATGTATATTTGTATATTATATTTTATTTTTACTTAACAATTATTAATTAACCATTATTACTAATCATTAGTTTAGTTATATAGTTATTTATATTATTTAAAATATAAATAATATATTATATATACTTTATATAATTATGATAAACAATTAAAAAGTAATACTATATAAATATATATGTATTATAAGTTACATTTTTAATTTATTGAATATGTAGATTATATTTTTATATTTATATATACATTATATTGGTGTATTTATGAATGTATTATATTCATTTAGTGAATATACATGTAATAAAATATTATTTTCAAAAATATTACATTTTATTAAGTATTCAAAATTATTAATATTTAAATTTTATATTTCATATTATGATATATTATACTTGAATTATTTAACATTGTGATTATTATCAATTGAATTTTAGATCAAGAGCAAATCCATCAGTCAGATTTTAGATCGGAATGAAATCTAATGGCTAGATTTTGATTAATAGTAGATTGAACTATCGGATCATAATCAGATGTAGAGCGAGAACGAATTCAACCGTCAGATGTAGTTCTTTAATCTCTAAGTTTGGGAGTCGCACATATCCAAAATTAGAATTAAGAGTCTCTTCATGGTGCAGACAATTTCAACATGGCCACACAGTCAAATTGGACATGTGAGAGTTGACGGAGCCCAAATCAGACTCTCGGTTATGTTTTGGCAAGGGTATTTAAGAGTCTGTTCATAGTGCAAATAATTTCAACACAGTTGCAGAGTCCAAACTGGATATGTGGGATTCGACGGAGTCCAAATTAGACTCTTGATTTAGATTTGGTGGGGGTATTTAGATTTGGGTTTATAGTTTATTAATCTATCAATTTGGGGGTTGCACAGGTCCAAAAATATAATTAAGAGTCTATTCATGGTGTAGACAATTTCAACATGGGCAGAAAGTTCAACTGGACATGTAGGAGTTGAAAGATCGTCCAAATCAGACTCTTAGTTAGAATTTGGCTGAGGCATGCATTTAGATTTAAGTTTATAATTCGTTAATATAAAATGATCTTTTATTTCTTTTTCAAATTCATATATGTCTAATATTTTTTTTTTGTTTACAAGCTGTTAGAGATTAGGTTGCAGTCGACGTGGATGACGACGACCACAAGGCTCATCTTACAGACAATTAAGAGTCTCGTCATTTGATTTCTCTATTTTTATCTTCTTCATTATCTATGTAAACACTTTTGTGACTTATTGGTAAATATTTAACAGACATTTAAACTAATGTAGAATGTTTAATTTTTACTTAATTACTCGTTTGATTGTGTTTTGTTTGAATGGTGATTGTGATATGTTTATTTTTTAGTTAATTGTCATATAGAAATATATATAGATGCAAAAGTATAATTTTTTAAAATTTATTCTCTTTATTTTTTTGTTTATTTAGCGATGTATTAATGATGGATCATGACTATTTAACGACAGACATCCGTTGCTAAATCACTTCTCTCTATGACAAGCAAATGTGCCGTTGTTTTGATGTCAAAGTTGTGTCTAATTTTCGTCGCTAATTTGTAGCTCATTAGCGACAGATTAGCGACGTACATTAATCTGTCTATCTAAATTAGATATTTTTCATCGCTAATCTGTCGCTAAACTCTTTATCGATGGATTAGCAACAGAATGCATCCGTTGCTAAATTGTCTTTTTTTGTAGTGCTAATTAATTTCAAAGTGGCCATATATGGACCATGGTTACATGTCAAAATGTGGTTGCCAATCGAAAATTTTGACCTTAATTAATTTGGATGCACTCATGCGGTTCATGAAGAGGCCAGGGACCTTCAATTTACCAGCTTAATTTCAAGGTATATCATTTCACATCATTCCTTTCTTGAATTCAAGACTGGCTAAGAAGATGGTGCGTGGAGAAAATTATAAGAACTGTTTCACCCCCGGTAAAACATACGATGCTTCATTTAATTTGGGAACTCACTTGAACTAAACTTTATATTTCTTGATCATTCCTAAGTATTTTAAAATATAACGAGTCAATGACCCTGCTGCAGCCAATTGAAGTAGTTTTCAGGTTGGGGATTAGCAAGTAGTACTGTCCGTTCCGAGGGACTTATTTTGGAACCCAAAAGAAAATTTTGAGGGGGTTACCTGAACTTCTCGTGATTAGAAAGAGTTATTTGAAATAGCTAAAATTTGACGGACTGATGTGTAAAGAATCCATAATAGAATAATAGGAATAGCACACTCACACACATATATATGAGTCGTAGCGAGTTCTCTCTATCGGTAATACACATCTCCGTTAAAAGGAGATGCTGCAGTGGCCGGTTAGTGGATGATTCCTATGTATGCGTGGCTGCAGTTCATCCCTACAAAGTTATATATTATACTAAGTAGTGATGAGATGTATAGATTCGTTCGATCGGGCATATATATGAACAAAACACCCCGCAGCTTCTTCCCATTCTGTGGAATCTTTCTCCTATATATCCTTGTATAGAAATCTTCATGACGGGGAACATTGAAATATTTTAACGTATCGACAAACTTTGTTTAGTTTGGGTACTAGCTCTAGCTATCATCTAGGAGCCACACATGTCGATCACCTAGGTAGCTTCGACATCTAGCTAGCTAGCTAGTTGTCACCGTAGCTGCAACAATTTGTAGACTACTCAGTTGTGCCATCAATTCCTTTCCCTGTCATGTTGCATCCGCACAGAGTAATTTAAAGTTTATAGCATATCACTTTAATTTGATTACCTGATAGCTAATTGACGACGACATACATCTAGTTGCACTAGGCATAGATGTTCCCCGAACGATGTTTTCACGTATATATATAGAAATCCAAATCCTTCAAAATTTGGCATCTTTTATATGTTTCACATACAAACATCTATACATAAGTTACTCGAGACACGAATAAATTAGGTCTCAAGGTGGATGCTTACAAGAGGTAGCTAGGTCTTGGAATATATATATATAGGATAATATTTAGAAGGGAAAAAATTATGCCCAATTAAGTCACCTTTACATAGTTTGGACCGGGCGATATTGACGTTCATGTTGGAAGGAATTTGTGATAAGAAATTGGCTTCAGTTTCTACGTGATGACAAGATTAATACCACATGAATTGATGTGCAAGCAATGCCCACTAGTTCAAAGTGGCCCCAATGAGAACCTTGTGTGCACTAGTCACATCTTTGCCTAGTCCAAGCAAGCAATGAATTCTAAGATATATAGGTCACACTCAAAGCCCTTGTCATGTATTAAGATGGGTCACGCTCAAGGTCCTCTTTTTGTACGTGTTCTTTTCTTCATCTTCCTTGGAATATGCATCTTTCATAAAGAGGAGGAAAAACATGCAATCCGAAAAGGAAAAGGTGAGAAAAAGACAAGTGCTGTTCATCAACCGCACCCCCACGCCTACAGAGGGGTAGAGGCCTTCGTTTGGATCATTTGCCTATGGATGGAGACCCATCATTTAATATCTAATCTAAGGTGGCATTTGATAATATATATATTCTATCTAACATATAGATCTAAAACTAGAAGAGTAATAATTAGAATAAAATAAGACATGGTAATGAAGAATACATTTGATAGATGATTAATTGGTATTTGACTGTCTTATTGTATTTTAAGAGGAATTTATCCCAAAATACAAAGTGATCTCCCATCTATACTTAAATTTGAGAGGATTTTTCAAAGAAGAATTCATCTAGATATTTATTCATCCAATTTACGGATTAAAGTGTTGTCAAACAAGTTCTAAAGTCTCCACACAAAAGGCATGCAGGTTCAACAAAGGAAAATATATATATTTACCTCTCGTTGCTTTTGTTTCTGCACTCTTATCCAATTAATATGCCTCCACTTCTTGTATGCTCACATGAACACACTACCCAAAGAATTGAAAAGAATAACAAAAAGAACAACAAATGGTATTGGATAATTAATTATGAGAGGCACTTTTGATTAATTAATTCCCTTATTTTATTGTAATGGACTTTGTAGCTAAAGAAGTGATGGGAAACACTGTGCAGAATGATTCAACCGAAAGATGGGGGTGGGAGCTTGGTTTCTTTTGGTTGTGATCACTTGAGTTGGTTTGCCATCTCAAGACACCATTATATATATAAAAATTGATGGAATTCTGGGATATGGAAGGCTTGGGCACACATGGGATTGTGTTAGTGGGGGGGAGGTGATGGTTACAGCATTCTGTCAACACCTCCTTGTGGCTTAGCTCTGCCTCACTTCTCCAAGGCCATCTTTATTGGTCTCTACATCAACTGTGGCCATAAATTAAATGCCTGACTTTGGAGCTACTCCACCACCCACACCACACCAAATCCCCTCCATGGAAAGTGAGAACTCAAAGGGAGGGAGGGATCAAGTCCATGGCAAATCCCCACACAAAAGGGATTTGCCTTGTAGTAGGGGTTGTGGGAGGTGAGGGTATCATTTCTAGGTGGGAGCAGTCATGCTCCCTCCTTTTAGGTTTGGGGCCTTGATTTCTCCACCTAAAGGGACTGCACTAGGTGGGGAGGGTGGTGTGGAAGATATCATTTCTAGGCGGTGGTGGTGGAGGTGAAGGTGGAGGTGGAGGTGGAGGGGGGGAGTTATGTGCTCTCCCCCCCAACCCCGTGGTGTTGGGGGTGGCGAACCCATAACTTGAACCGCCTCTTGTCTCAAAAGGACGACACAGTGCCTGTCATTATAACTATTGTGCTAGCTGAGGATGGGCAAACGGCCGCATGATCACTTGTCATGTGAATAGATGTTTGGGAGGTGCGTATGTGACCCACACCCCTCAACACCCCCATCTTCCTTAATATTGAAATAGTATCAAACATGCATATATATAAAGAAAAGATAACGATGGGCAAGGATTAGATATATCCCTACATATCAAGTTCTTTTGATCTTGAGAGGGAGGGAGGAGTGTTTGATCCCTTCCTTCGTCCCTCCCAGCTCATCCTTACTTTCCATCCACAGACCCACCCACCGCCATTCCATGCATCTAGATCTCTCTTTCTCTCTCTCTCTCTCTCTCTCTCTCTCTCTCATCCCTTCGCATGCAACGTGGATTATCGCCTGCACAGTGTAACACAGCTTTCTTTCCCCCATCACTTTCACCTCTCCCTGATTCCCCACGGTGGTGTGGGGCGCAGACCCCACGGGCCACGGAAACATAATAATTGAAAGAGAGGAGCCAGAACAAGGCATGCAAGGACCCAGCCCGGCCCCCATGAGCTGGGAGAGGAGGGAGGCATCCATGCATGGGACCAGCCAGGGCCCTCGACGGACAAGCGGAAGAGGTCATGAGTCTGAGAGAATGGGGCCGGCCGGAGCGGCGGGGGGACGTGGGGGCAATGGCATGCATCGGTCTCTCTCGATCTCTCTCGATCTCTCTGGACGCATCGGTACTCAGCTCAACCCACCGCCGCAGCCGGCCGGGCGCTGCTGCCGTCACGGGCAAACATCGATGGGCATTTAAAAGTGGGGGAGGGTGTGTTTTGGCCTGCATGTGTCAGCCCCCATCTCCCCTTCAATGCCTGCTGCGTGGGCCGATGCGACGGGTTGGCCGCACTGCCCGGGCAAGATATGCTGTCTTGGCGGGGGGACGTAGCGTCGTGGATTAAACAAACATGTCTAGTGGTAGCTTGATGGTCGTCACATGCACATGCCCATTTCACCTCTGCAGCTGTCCTCTATGTGCATCTACTTAGGAAACAATCGATATTTTCTCTTATATATATATATATATATATATATATTATACCAGATGAATATCCGTGCGCACGGAAAATTTTTAAATTTAAATATTTTTAATATATTAATATATTTTAGTTTATATATATATTAACAAGATTTTAAAAATTATAAAGTGATATAAATTAAACTATTACATATAATCATTTTTAGTAGTATAAAATTACAAATAAATCTTATCATTGATATTTTTAGACTTGGTTTGGAAGATTTAGTAAGATTTTAAAAATTGCAACGGATAGTCTTTTCTTAGTGGTATAAAATTGTAAATTTTTTTAAAAAAATATGTAACATTTAACAAGATTTAACATGTCGATTTTAAAAGTTTTCTTCACAACTTTAAGTGAGAGACTTGTCTTCTTAAAATATCTACATTAAAAGATTGAGATAGGAGAGGTATTTGTGAGTTTTGACGAGAATATGAATATTTTAGTGTTGCCACGTGACTGTTTCAAGACTGAATTATATTATAATAGTATAGATATAGAGAGAAAAAAAAAACTGTTTGAACATAGATATGACCCAGTAAAACTTAATTGCTCGAGATAAAGAAATAGAGATTTGAGAATTGAGTCACAGTGATACTAGCTAGACAGTTTTGTTTCAGCTTTACCAGCTTGTTTTTAATTATTCTGTGTATGTAATGGAACAGACACCAGAGTTTGCTTTGTTCCTGCAGCACTGATTTTGAGGAACACAAGGTGGATTTCTTATGTGATGGGAGTTTAAAAAGAAAGAAAGGTTGGTCACTTTGGAAAGTACCAAGGTGCATGGGGGCAGTGGAGTGATGACCCACCTGATTGTGATGTGTGATTCTGCGGCCAAAATGGATGGACCAGCGCCGGCCGGAGCCGAGTCCTCTCTCTCTCTCTCTCTCTCTCTCTCTCTCTCTCTCATGTCCTTTTCTCATCCTCATAAATCAAGGAGAGATGGGGCACGGGGGTGTGGGTGGGTTGTTGGCCACTCTATTCTTGGTTGTTCAGTCTACTCAGTGTTTGTTGATTTGCTTGAGAGATGATGTGTGAGGCTACTCCAAGATAAATTCATGCCGGACAGATATAAATATATATATATATATATATATTGGCTCGAGTGATATGATAATTCGTATGACATTATGTTCTATGTCATATATAGATTGGTAGATAAGGGGCGACGAGTGATGATGGTGATCACCAATGACCCGGAGGGTGTGAAATTAGGTGATAGTGGAAAATTGTATTGGACTTAAAAATTAAAAATTTAAGTTCAGAAGTATAAATTTTAGATTTTAAAATATTAACTTTAGAGTTCAAAAATGTCTACCGAATTTTTAATAGTAACTTAGACTTATAAATACAAATTTTGTATTAAAAAAATAACCCTTAGAATTTAAAAAACACTGACTAGGCTTTTATAATAATGAATTAAAACATATAATTACTAATTTTGGACTCAAAAATATTTTCTTTAACGTTTAAAAACTATCAATTAGATTTTTTTAAATAATTATTGTGAGCTCACAAATGATATTTTTGGACTAAAAAAATAGTGATTTTTGATAAAAGAATAACTGTCGCCCACCATGCGCCTACCATTGCTCGTCACCATCTGTCGCTGCCTCCTTATTCATCAACTTACATGACATTTTATATATGTGATATCACATAAACTGTCATGTCATTGCGCAAGTATAATCCTTTTGCAATCGACAAAACCCTAACTTTTATGGTGGCAATCACTGTCCTTAACCTCATCTTGAATTTTGCTGCAGTGCAACACACACTACCATCCAATTATTGTGGCAGCCACACTTGCTTGGGGAGTTCTAGATAACATGATCATGACTTCTTTGATGATTAGAATATACCTTTTCCCTCATGTGAACGCAACCATGAGCTCCTTGAATTGGGAGCATATATATATATAGAGAGATGCTGGGGTACGGCGGTGCGGCCCCGCCGTACCCCAGCCGCTGCCGCTGGATCACCATCCAGCGGCAGCGCTGCCCCCGGTTTTTTTTTTGTTTTTTTTTTAATTTTTTTAGCAGCCGCTGGATCACGATCCAGCGGCTGCGCTGGGGTGCGGCGGGGCCGCACCGCCGCACCCCAGCATTTACCTATATATATATATATATATATATATATCAAGTCCTAAAGGCCGGGAGTCTTCTTCCGTGGAGGTTTGATTGTGGGCGTGCCTCTTTGGACACCTTCGATTGCTCGCCATCGCGGAGTGCAACAGGCTAATGGAATTGCTTCATGTGTCACAGATGCTTAGAAGATCTAGAGATCACTTTACAACTAGCCTATCGTTTCCATTCTTATCATTTAAGAATGGCCTTGGGCATGCAGTTGCAAATTAAGGTTAGTCAAAAAGGTTGATGATAACATTATTTCTATATATATAATTAACCATGTTCCGGGCGGAGTGCACAATCCCACCGCACTGTTAAAAATAGCACTTCTCAATTCTTTGGGAACGCGAAAGATACAATATTATTATTCCTTTAGAGAGTGATATTGGAACTCGGAGTGTTGTTCACTTGATCAACTACTTGTTCATGTGTGATGAACTCTCATGCTCTTAACTTGCATGCACGTATATTTAATACATACTAGTTAATGAAATCAATTAATTAAGGGGGAGTCAATCTTGTGGTTGATGAGTGGATAGTTTCAATAAAAAGTCTTTAGTCACATATGATCGATCGCAATTGGAGACTGTTCTTGGCAAGAAAAAGCCACGAAGAGGTGACTGCATATTTAGGCCTGGTTCCACTTGATCAGAGATAGAGAAGAATATTGCGGCAAAGAGAATACGTACGCAAGGGGCGTTCTCTTCTTGTTGTCAAGTCTCTCTCTCTCTCTCTCAAGTCAAGTACTAGATATATACAGGTACGTAGGCGAAGGCATCACGTCGTCTCCCTTGCTTATCCCAAACTCATGCGTTGTGTAATGGCAAAATAGAGTTAACAATTGCAACCTTGTTAAAAATCTGTGTCTCTCAATCAGTCTCTTCGATTCTTAAAAATGTAAATTTATTAATATAGGGTCCGTTAGATAGTAGTGTTTGTTTAACCCGAGGTAAGTAATTTTTGGGATTGCTTAATTCACCTTTTCTAGCTTTCACATTTAATAGAAAATTTTTGTTAACCTGGGTTAGATAGGAACGCCTGATATATACGCTATTCGACCACTCTAGGTGGGATTACTTAACACGCGGGTTCAGGGCTTTATCACAGGATAGACTGGGTTATACAGTCCAAACTAAACTAATTTATTAGTGTGGTAGGTCTAGAGAGTTAAGTCAGTATTTTTTTTAAATAACGTTTCACGACGAAGGTCTGAAATGTCAAGTTATGAGACCTGATAAATTCAATCCGCATATAGTTGATAGTCAAACTGGAGAAAAAATTGATGATCTCTACACACAATTTAAATTTTGACATAATAATTGCCAAATCTTAATTTTGACATAGTGATTGCCAAATCTTAGAAAACAATTTAAACCTCCGTTAAGTGATTCTAATCCACTATCAAACCAAAGTCCTAGGTTTTCGATCTACCTATAAACTAGTAATTAAGCTAGGTTAACCAAGATTATCTGTTCGTATAGGACTAAATTAAAGTTTAGTTAGATAGTTAATTTGCTCCCTGAAAACCCAGTTAACACCTCTATTGGTCAAATAAACTATCTGCACAAAGAGCCTAAATTTCTTGTTTGATCATCTCCATCTAACCCGTCTTCATCCCTGTCTCGCGCTTGTATATAATTTGGGTTCAAAAACATCAAGTTCAAGCAATGTTATCATGCATGCACTATCGAGGAGAGAATAAATTTGAAAAGTATTTAGTACACATAAAAAAAATAGACACATTCAATACCATTTTGTCACCTTAAATTCAGACATTATAATATCTTTCTTTCTCTAATTTCTTAAATTCTAAAGATAATATGACATACCTATGTTGGAGGTGCCACCCTTAATATGTACCGAGTATTTCTCGACCAACTTTGTGCATAACCGACATATGTGCGAGGTCTATTAGTCAAGCCCCCAAAGTCCCAAACACAAACGTACATGAACCAGATAAAAAAAAGATTAATGTACCTTTTTTTTCTCACTTTTCTAATACACTCTTTTTATATATATGGTATCGATCGAGAGGAGTCTAGATCCTCTCAGTACATGGGAGGATCGAACTCCATCAGTCACCAATAAGATGAGGGGGTCGGGTGAAATTTTACAAAAATCTTTTTTTTCTAACTTTTTTCATATTTTGATTTGATTTTTTTTTTTATAAAATTCCACCCAGCCCCCTCACCTCATTGACGACTATATCGGAGTTCGATTCTCTCATGTACCGAAAAGATCTAGACTCAATGGAGAGGTAAATATGAAATTAAGATGAGTAGGTGTGGTAACCTCTGAAGTCCAATTTGGTAACTCGATTGCATAGATTAGGTCTGTCAACCAGTAGGGCCTACATGCCTGCAATCTCCATTGGTCGTGATCTAGTTCCATTGATGAGGATATATAGGAAATAGATTTAACTCTATGTACAGTTTTATGAAAAATCTTACCCATACTGAACTCCTAATCTTAGATTATGTGTACCAAAAGAGGGAAAAGGGGGAACAAAAATCTCCATCAGTGATCTCATCATCAAAGCAGTCACGATCACGTTATCTAGAATTCCTTGAGGAAGTGGATATATATACCACAATTTGGATGGTAGTGTGTACGTGTAAGGATGTAAACGATGATCCTAATAACCCGATACTTGTTCAATAGTTTAATGAATCGTAAACAAATATTATTTTCCATCAATAAATTATCAGATACAAATATGAATATATATTTGATATTTTAATGAATATGAAAATAGATACACTCCATACCAAACTCGTATTTGTTTGTTATTATTGAGTAAAGTATATATATACATAATGAAATGGTGGATGGTAAAAAATTGCTCTAACTCATGGAAATTTATTGTAATGTCTTCAACGCCCAATATATATTTCTTCCATCCAACATGAGAGCTCCTGTAAAAAAATTTTATTATATTTTTTATAGTTTACATATTTCTCCAATCTAACATGAGTCTCTGTAGACGTCAACGACTCAACACAACTAGTTTTTCTCAATTTCTATTTCCCACCACCAGACGTATCCTCTCTCTCTCTCTCTCTTGACTTATTTGATTTCTCTCGATCTCCTCTCTTTCGGATCTCTCCACGGCCGATGTTTTTGATTTGCTCCCTATCTCAAAGACTTCTCTTGATCTCCTCTCTCTCGTTTGAATCTCCTCTTTATCCTCTATAAGTTGGTGGGTAGGAAGAGAGGTGCACGGGCAACATCAGACGATGAACGACAGCTATTTATAATTTAAAATCATTGTTTTCAATTTAAAATCAGTATTTGTGAGTCCATAATAACTATAAAAACTTAATCGATACTTTTTAAATCTTGAGAAAGGTATTTTTGAATACAACGTAAATATTTATGAACTCAAAACTCAGATCAGTGTTCTTTGATAATTAAGTTACAAAACAAAAGATGATACATGGTGTTAAGGTTGAACATTCTATTTTCTGATTTTTTATTTTTGTCGGTGACATCGGAGGAACCAAGTGAAGGTGGTCTGAAAATCAAGTTCAGTAGCTTCAAAATTTAAACTTAAACTTAAAAAATAAGCCGGTAAGTAATGCATCATCACAAGCAAAGGTTCGCTCATCAGAAACGAAAGGTCGCTTGAGAAGTCAGAAACGACGTCACCTATCTTATTACGTTGCTCTCTCAAGTTAGAGAAAGATTTACTGCACTTTAGAAAAGTACAGTAAATATAATCCACCTAGAATGGCAGTTCATGTGGCGCCACATGAGCTGTCAGGTATTTTTTTTTTTTGAAATCTAACTTTTTTTTTAGAGCCTAACTCATCTATTTTAAAGTCCAACTTATTTATTTTTGAGTCTAACTTTTTATTTTAGAGTCTAAAAATAATTTGACTCTAAAATATTTAGACTTCAAAAAAAGTTGAACTTCAAAATAAATGACTTGAGTTTTAAAATAGATAAATTAGGCTCCAAAAAAAATTAGATTTTTTTAAAAAAATCAAGTTAAACGTCCTTCCTCGTTAGAGAGTAAATTGTGGGGGCCGAATCGCCACGTGGCGGACTCGGAGGCCGTGTTCCCACGTGGAATGTGTGGGGTCGTGGGTACTTCACGTGGAGGAGGGGGGCGCGGTGGGAAGGCCGCCGCCGCTCCACGACAACGCTGCGACGGTGACCGCCATGGCCACCCGCGACCAAGTTTTGTCGCCATCTGCCCCCCGTTTGCGCTGTCCTTATCGGCGTTGAAACCGGTTAACGTACGCGACTCGGGAGAGACACGTCACCAGCGTCGCAAAGATCGCCGTTGGCCACCGCAGTGGCTCCTTAAAAGAGACGTACGGACTCCGGCATTTAAGTTGAAGCACTCAGTCAAACCCAACGGGGAGAGAGAGAGAGAGAGAAACGGAAACGCACACGCAGGTTTAGTAACCAACTTATAATTATGAAAACTTCTGTTAATTTTTCGCTGAGATTAGTAATCGCATCGGGATGTTGGATTTTGGGGTGTTCGGTGAAATTTCAGTGTTCTCTCCGAAAGTATTGTCCTTATGCGGTGTTTGGAAATATTTTTTTAAAAATATTTTTATTTAAAAATTATATTATGTTAAATTTTAATTTAAAATTTAAAATTATAAAAAATTGACGTTATTTATTTGACAAAAAAATTTAAAATTTTAATTTATATTGATATATTTGGTAGAAAAAATAGGGGGGCGATAGGGGGAGGTTGAGGGTGGGTGCGAGGGGGGGAAGAGGAGGGGAGGTGCTTCCGACAGGTGGGATGAGGAGGGGGCCATCCGGAGGAGGGGGGGGGGAGGAAGGGTCATTCGGGGACAGTTGGGAGAGGAGAGAGTCGTGCATGTGTTTTTTTTTTAATCACTCTATATTTATTTTTAGTTTGAGAGATATTTATATAGGATAAGATTTTTTTTTCATAAAATAAAAAAATATTTACTAAATATGTATGTAGATTCGTTCTTTTTTTTTAAATTTAAAAAATAATAAAAAATTACAACCAAACATCTTATTATTTTTGTTTTCCTGAGAAAAAGTTTCCCATGAAAAGAGAAACTATTCATATTAAATTATGTCTATGTACACCTTTTGAATGAAGATAAAAATGTATGAATTTCATTAATAATGTTCATATAAAACTTACATATGACTTATGGTTCAAATTCATACAATGACGTTAATAAAATTACATAAAATTTCAACATGTCCCTTGTGTGAGATATATATTGTGTCGGTTTGACATTTTGTCTTGTTCTTGAGAAAAAAAAATTCTTGGGAGAAGAGAAATATTGGTCTTGTCGATAAATATATACTTATTTTTATTAATTTTAACGTGATATTAAATTATATATATATAATATTTATATATATTTTTGTGTATTTATTGTGTTGTATATTTGTAAATTATTTTATGATATTTTCCTTATATTTGAATTGACGGACTTAAAATCGGCCGGACATCTTTTGACCGGTTCTAAGGCACCATTTGCACTACTTTTGAGAAGTCAAAATTTATAAAATGGATTCCCCTACTCGTAGCCGCGTACGGGTGTGTTTTATAGGCGCAGACAATGAGGCCGTGCCCAACCAGCAAAAAGTCAAAAATTGTTAAAAATTTTTTGAAAAAGGAGGGCTGCCTATGTCTCTCTCTTTCGCCCCTCTAAAATCTCCAAAAGCGGCCAGACACCTACTTCCTTCCTGCCGCAACGGGAGAGAAAACCATTTCTCTCTATCTCTCTCTTTCGCGTGGAAGCAACCGGCCGTACACAAGCCGAAGTCGCTGTGCACATCTGAAAACTATGGCGATTTTTCCAGAGATTTTGCGTCTCAAAATCTCCCCCGTCATGGTTCCAAACGGTGCCAGTTTAAAACTACCATAAACCAAAATCGGAGATTTTGGAACCCACATTTTAAAATCACACTTCCTTTGTAAATATATTTAAAATGATTCATTTTAGAATATTTGACATCTACGATATTTTATGACACACCACATATAACTAATTGTGATATTTCATAGCATTTGTGGCGAAGCAATTAATTGTATCCTTTAAGTTAATTGCCCACCTGACTTGATCATGCATGCACCTAGCTATTACTGAAAACTCTTGCCCCCTTGGTGAAAAATCAAATATTTTTCACGCCAACATCATAAAGGCATGGTAACTTAATTTGTGCACTTGAACCAATTAAAAAGGGAAAACCAAAGAAAAAAAAAAACTCTGTGCACTTGGTAGAAAACTATGTTCCCACTTCCCAGGCCATTTTGCTCTATTCAAAGAAGGTGACCACACCAATTGACTGGCAGTGTAATAAATTACTTACCAACGCTTCTATATACGCATAAGAAGATGTTCAAGCCCCTTCCTAATTGAAAGGAATCTATCCCAAAATTAATAATCTGATTTAAATTTTACTTAATTACCCAAAATTAAGGCCAAGTAGAGTAATCCATTCAGTTCTTGCCATGCCCCAACCATTTCAGTACTTGAACTGGGATTAATGACAGATAACTTAATTCCATTTGTCTACCAGTGTTTAACGAATGCCAGTCTTATATATAGCTAGTAATTAATCCACCTCTAAATTAAGTAGACATTGGTGAGAGCAGTGTTGGGAATAGAGAATTGGACAGACTCGTCTTGTATCGATCGACTGATCAGCTCTATAACACAGCTAGATAGAGGCAAAGGATCCGAATTAACCGAGGCTGTCTCCATCCTTTTACTTTTTATTTTTTCCCTTTGGTAATTACACCTATATAATTACCATAAACAAAGGTGAGAAGGAAGCAAGAACACAAGAACCAAGGCAAAAAGGAAAGCGAAAGAGAGAGATGGAGACGATCGAGGAGGCCAACTATACTACGCCGACATGAATGTACAAACTAAAAATCCCTGTCATCGATCGTCTTCGTCTCTGTCTCTCTTTTCTGATCCCTTCAACAGCTTAATTGTGCGGTTCTTGGGGCCACCACATCACGACATGTTAACGTTAACGCTACCGTTCTTGTCGCATCGGCAGACAGGGCAGGCCACGACCGATGGTCCGCAACCGGCGCACAGGCAGAGGTGCCGGCACGGCAGCAGCAGCACGGACGGCTCCTCCGCCCCGCACATCCGGCACATCCTCCGCCTGCACCCCTCCGCCTCGTCGCCGACGTGGTTGTTGTCGCAGCAGGACTCGGCGTCGTCCGCCCCGTCGGGGACGGAGCCGGGGTGCTGCTGCTGCCGGGCGGCCTGGGCGAGGACCTGCTCGAGGTTGGAGCGCAGGGCGTTGGCGGCGGCCTCGTTGGTCTGGGCGAGGTCCCGCCATATCTGGTTCTCCACGCACAGGCTCCGCACGCGCTCCTCCAAAACGGTGTTCAGCCTCCCCATCTTCTCGATCTCCTCTTCCTTGTCCCGGACCCGCCGCAGCACCCACCCTTCCACCGCCGCTGCGACCCGCCGGGAGAACTGCCTCCGCCGCT
Source organism: Colocasia esculenta (assembly GCA_014218235.1). Classification (NCBI taxonomy): domain Eukaryota; kingdom Viridiplantae; phylum Streptophyta; class Magnoliopsida; order Alismatales; family Araceae; genus Colocasia; species Colocasia esculenta. Next base: position 121,898,313 of record CM024763.1, on the reverse strand, counting down.
CCAGCAGCTCTCGCCGCACCTTCTCAACCTGCACCATAAGCCACAACCGTCACCACCCAGTTACAAAAACCGAACGGGCGCGCGCATGGTATCGCGTACGGCGCACAATATGTTGTGCATGGTCATACGAGGGGCGGTCGGAGGGAGGGTCCTTACGTGGTGGGCGACGAGGCGGTCGACCTCGAGCTGCTGTTGCTGGACGGTGGATGTGATGTCCTCGCCGAGGAAGGAGTACGTCGTCGGGGGCGCCGCCGCCGCCGGCGCCACCGCCTGCTGCTGCGGCGGGGACGCCCGTTGCCGCTTCGTCGCCCGGGAGGAGGACGCGACGGAGAGGTCGTTGAAGGTGAGCCCGCTGTCAGAGGCGTCGAGGGAGACCACGGCGCCGGCGGCGTTGCAGAAGGGCATCAGGTTGGCGGGGAGGACTGCCGGAGCAGGCGGCGCGTAGAAACCCACATGCCCGGCGCCGCCGCCGTAGACGCCCGCCTGGTTCTCCATGGCGTTTGCGACCGCTCTGCAAATCGGACAGGATGATGAGGAAGGCGCGGAGCGTACGCGCGGTGGAGACAGGGATCATTCAAAGACGAACAACAACAACAACAATCTACGAGAAATCTAATAGAACACGAAGTGGGGGGGGGGAAGAGTGGGGATGGGGAGGGAGGAGGGGAGGGGCGTCCTATTTTACCTGTTGGGAACGATGTGCTGTTGGGGAGGGAAGAGGTGCAGATGGTGGGCTTCAACCGCCATGGGCAAGCGGGGGTGGTGTGGTACGTTTGTCTGTTTGGTTGGAGATGCAGGCCAAGGGGTGAAGGAATAGGACATGCGATGTTGCTGTGCGGGGGAAGAAAACAAGGTGAGGAGAAAGATGGGGTGGGAGGGGTTTATTTAGGGGTTTCGTTTGGTGCACAGATCTCAACCCATTTATATATCTCTCTGTACCCTGAAAGCCCAGCCTTCAAATTAATATATAATGTGTATATAGAGAAGATAGAGAGAGAGAGGGAACAGGTGGGACTCGGTCTCTACTAAATTGGGACTTAACCAACTTGGGCAATCTCTAGTGTTAATGAGAGAAGGGATCTGCCGGTGGTGGAGTGTTATATATTGAAGGGAGTGCCTTGTGTTTAGCCGTCTCTGATGGGTGGTGAACTGGTGATCTGGTTGTTTTTGGGAAAGCCCATAATGCGAATTTTGTGGATTTTTCCTTTGCCCTTTTCCTTCTTCTAACTTTTACCCTCTTCCCCCTCCTTTTTACCACATTGTAAGGTCATTTGCCAATTTGGGGTATTTGAGGAGGGCAAGGATTAAAAAGGATCTATCTTGTCATCTCCCGGCTCGCACGCGAGCCACACTTGGCATCACCCACTCGGCGCGAGCGAGTCCCGGTCGGCAGCGCGGGCCGCACGAAACGTGTCAGTTCCGGCTCGGGGCGCGGCCCACGCGCCACGTGGGCGCCTTTCCCGGACAAACCCCGGCGTGCGGGGCCCCGCATCTTCTTCTTTCCTTATTCTCCTCGCCCGGGACGTGAACAGGCCGCACCGCTATGTCGGGGTCCACGTCCCCGCGCGCGCGTGGGTCCCGCCGAGAATCCCGGCCCTCCTTACCCCGACAGATGGGGCCCCCGAGGACAATTTTAAAAGGAAGGTCCCTCTTCTAAGGGAGCCGTGGCAGCTACAGCCTACTGGACTTTGTTTCCCTTTTTTGCTTTTTTTTTTTTTTCGTTTTAGTAGGGATTTTTGACTTCGTGTCTAAAAAGGTGATATAGAATTAATTTTAGATCCAATACATAGAAAATTTATTTTAAGTCCTAATACTGTTAATTATTTAATGTTGGGTCCAATCTGTTATCTCCACTTACATTTTTATCAAAAATCTTATTCTACCCCCGTGAATGCGGTGAAACCCTCTACCTCACCCAGAGCCCACCCCACCCTGCGACTACAGTGGAGGGCTTTCGCCGACGGCCCCGGCGACCGCAGGTGCAGCCCTGTAGGTGTCGCCCGTCTTCGACGAGGAGGGCCCGGGGACCCCTTTGGGCCAGAGGAGAGCAAGCTCAGGATGTGGACTTCTCGGTACCACAGGGGGGAACCCACTGTGATGGTCGCGCCGTGGAGCCCTTTCATTCCCTAAGGGAAGGGTCGAGGATAGGAAGGTGAGAGAGACGGATACGGTACTAGAGTAACCTCCTGCCCCAAAGGAGGAACTCGCCGGCGACAGTCGACAGGGTCGTCGATCTCCCTTCCACCATCCCCTGGCAGTCAAGTCGGCGAGGATGGACCTAAAGGAGGAGATGGCCGATGCAGTCACCTTCAATCTCTATCCTTCCGCTCTCTGCCATCACGGCCAAGCTCGGCTGCTCCCTCTCCTCGGCGGCTCTCCCCCCTGCTCATGGCAACAACAGCACTGCAAAGAGGCGCTCATGGCAACAACAACACTGCAAAGATGGGCACCCTGCTCGGCAGAAGGGTATTTTAGATTTTGTCTTGTTCAGTCATTCAGATTTTCAGATTTTACCGTATATATTTTGGGGAGATTAGAGAAGGAAAATGCTTAACAGACAGTGGCGCCCTGCTCATGGCAGAGATGCGTCCTGCTCATGGCAACAATAGCACAACACTGTAAAGATGGGCGCCCTGCACATGGCAGAAGGGTATTTTAGATTTTTCACCTTCTCCACCGTCAATTACGACAGTGGAGCCTTTTTGAGACCTAAAAATAAGATCCACAAAATTTGAACCGGATGTTAAAATAAATTGGTCAATGGACTTAAAATAACTATGCGGTCCAGATTTGGACCGGATGTTGATTTGGTCTTTTTAGTATTTCCACAGCTCTTAACACAACCTAATTGTTACAACTGCTCTTATAAAAAGTGAAAAAGAAAAATATGGCGCATATCATTGGGGTGATGTACACATATTTTTATTTAAATATATAAATATATTGATGTGATAAAGATCTACTAATAAGACAACCTGTATACACATCTTTTTGCAAGAGGTATGAGTCTTTCTCAAAGTGAAAATTGTGGAGCTATCTTCTTCGATGAATATGGCCCCTATTAAGCAATTTAGTGGAGCGGGTGTTGAAGAGGTTGAATTTCAATTTTGTAACTGATTGTTGGATGGTCATAGAATTTGAAAAATTAGATGAGAATCTTGAACTTCAAAAAGATCTATAAAAATGAAAGGAGATTATAGATCCTGGGATTGGGATTATAGGAAAAACTCTCCATATATAAATTCAGAACAAGACAAGAGTTAGAGCAAGAGAATAATGATTCGAGATCGCTCCTCACAGTGAAATGGGTATAGATTCTTACATATCTCTAGTTGAAGGATTCATTTAAGATTTATTGTGGCGATCAAGTCTCCCCTACAGTTCTATGCAACGTGGCTATATTTATGGCTAGGGTCGCGAACCTAATCGTTATAAGGTAGTGGTCATCATGGGCTTTTATGCCGCTATAAGAATCGTGAAAGTATTTGTGCCAATTGTGGGCAATCCATCATTATCCCCTTGAAGGCGTTCACTATCCCTGAATAAATGTTGTTTAATGTGAGATCCATTGACCTTCATATCGGTTAATTGTGTTCGCCGTTTCGCTTCCACTGAGTTAAAGCTTCATAGAATTAAGGACCTGTCAGACTAAGTACTCTTATACGTATGATGTTGAGATAAGGCCTCCTCTGAGCATTTGTACACTGTTGGGATAAGCTTGCTAGGCTAGGGTCCATCGAGCTAAAGTGTGGAGTATGGCCTAACTGACTTCCTATCTTAGCGCATGTTGAGATGTTATTTTCAGAACTACACTATCACCTCGAGTTGTCCTCCTAGCGTCGGCGTCAAGATATAGGGTCCTCTTTTAGTGATGAATCAGATGTGCATGGCACTTCGTAGGCGTTGTTTGATAGTGGGTTCTTGTAGGCGGGCTCCTATTTAACAACTGAACTTCATTTATTGAATTGAGCCTAGTAATTAGATCTTACGAATTGAACCACATATTCGAGATTCTCTCTCTCCCCAAATGTTGAGAGAAGATATGTGAATGACTCGATATAGAATTTTACAACTTAACATTCTTCAAAAATTTTACAAACTTTTTGACGGACGTATGATATATATCTACATTCGTGGAGTGTACTTGAAGGATTTGAGAGTTTGTATTATTTTACCCTGTGGAGATGGGGATAGGGCCGGGCAAGCAGCAGGGATCAGAAAGCAACCACCAAGGAGATTTCCTTCTTCCATCGGACTTCAACAACTCTTGTTGGCCGACTCTTCCATGGTTGATGCAACGGCGCCGATCATTGCTTCGGAGGCGCCATTACTTGTGTGGGCAAGAAACTTAATGAGCCCTCGGTGGTTGACTTGGTGGTCGTCGAACAACAAATGGGTTTGCCCTCGACGTGGACAAGCGCTTTGCAAGTGCCGCGTCCGCGCTAAGGTGGGTGGTAGAAGCTTTAAACGTTTTCCCTCAAACAAAAAATTAAGGGAAAAAAAAGCTCATGTGATCAATGTATAATGTTTAATTTTGGATGCGCTCTTGGATAACTTGGACGTCAGTTAACCAAGTAGGACTCTCGTTTGCATCCATCCATCTCCACCAATTTGGTCGGTCTCCTTTGAGCAAGCTTTGTTTATTCACATATATATCCTAGGGGTGTCAACTGGGCCGGCCGGCCCGGAAGCCCGGCCCGGTTAAACACGGGCCTGGGTCTATTTTTTTTATAAAAATTTAAATTTTAGCCCGGCCCGCCCGGCCCGGAAAAAAACTGGGCCGATTCCGGGCTTTGCCTGGCCCGCCCGGCCGGCCCGCGCCCACCGCTCCCCCCACCCCGCCTCGGCCTCCCCGCGCCCCTGCCGCGCCCGCCTCGGCCTCACCCCCCCCTCGCACGCCGCGCTCCCCTGCCTCGCACGCCGCGCGCCCCCCCCTCCTCGCCTCACCCCCGCCTCGCACGCCCGCGCCCCCCGACTCGGCCTCACCCCCGCCTCGCACGCCGCGCGCCCCTGCCTCGCACGCCGCGCCTCGGCCTCCCCGCGCCCCTGGCCGCCTGCCTCGGCCTCCCCGCCCGCGCCGCGCCTCGGCCTCCCCGCGCCCCTGGCCCCCTGCCTCGGCCTCCCCGCGCCGCGCCTCGGCCTCCCCGCTCCCCCGCCCCCCCCCCCCTCGCACAGCGCTCGCCCAGGCCGGGCCGGACCGGCCTGGGCCGGGCCTTAAAATTGACCCCCGGGCTGGGCCATATTTCTGAAAACCGGGCTTTGCCCCGGGCCTGGGCCGGGCCTGGGCCGGCTATCTTGAGACCGGGCTGGGCCTGGGCCAGACCAGGCCCGGTCCAGGCCCGGCCCATTGACACCCCTAATATATCCTTTTGGTGTACGTACGTTACTCGTGATATCTCTTCACTATTCTCCGAGATTGACTTCAGTTAGGCCCTTCATCCATATCTTCTGCCATGGCTTGATGGGCATGCAAGCCTTCTTCCCTTGTCGACCACGTTGTCAGTCAGGATTTATCCCTTACATACTCTCTTCCAAATTGCCAATAATGTTTCCAAGTTGCATACTTAATCACTTCCTTATGTTGACATTAGTATCCGTCAATCGTGGGTTTCGTGGCCTCTCTCTCTCGATCTCTCGATCTCGAGCTCCTTGACTAGTCTTAATTAAGAATCACTCCGCATCACTTAAGCCTTCCCTAACTCTTCTTTCTAAACTCCTGACAAGTCTTGAATCTAGCTCTTCCATAGACCATCACATGTTGCACAGAGTTTGATGATCACCATCTAGCTAGTTGTACCGGGTTTAAGATTATTGGAAGTCTCAATCTCAAGTTACACTAATTAACCATCGAGGAGCGGCCCATGCATGCAGTGCAGTACTCCAGGAATATAATATCCTTGTTCTTTCTGGGTTCACCTTGTTTCCTGAAGACCATGCACCCTGTCATTTCAAGGCTATAGCATTGATGGGAGGGGGAGGAATTGAGAAATGCCCACTACATGTGAGGGCACTCGGAATTAAGGAACCAAGAACGACACGTAGGTTTCATGACCAGATCCATGTGGTTGCAACTTGCAAGGCCGCTAATACTGTAGGGGCATTAGATTTTAGTAATTAGCCGGCTTTTTAAAACATGTAGGAAGCAGCTGGCCCCCCTTAGGCTTGTGTCTAGGTTAGGCCTGGACGTGGATTAATCATACACCCTGTCTAATATTGTTTAACTAAGCAGCTGCTTCCCACATTGCCCACGTTCCATAACCTTACATCTGATAACAGAACTGCTTTTAAGGAAACCTAAAGATCCCTCACACCACTCCCGTGAGATTGCCTCGTTAAGATTAAGAAGGGTTTTTATTGAAGCTGGTAAGAAGGGCTTGTCCCCTAATGTAGGTTTTTTTTTTTTTGGTTCAATGCATGCAGTGGTGTGACTAGACCGATGCCATAAAGAATGTGGGGTTAGTGTTGATGAGTGTTTAAGGCAGGGTCCGTACGGCCACGCGATCATGGGGCATCAAAGCCAGGAATCGCCTTTGCTGTTCGGAGAAGAGAAGAAAAAAGAAAAGGAGGGGAGGATGTGCCACCATTAAAGGGGAGAGCATGCAGCATATGGAGTGCTGCTATGTGATTCCTTCCTCCCCCCCGCCCTCCTGACATTTCACCACCCCATCCCTTCCTTCCTCTATTATTGCTGCCATCAACACCCCCACCAGAATTCTCATCACCCATCATAATTTTAGCTACCCAAATCACATATGAATATAAAAAGACTACACAGATAGAAAAGAGAGAGGAAGCTAAGCTAATTAAAGAAGAGATGGAGATGGAGATGGATAGATGGAGAGAGAGAGAGAGAGAGAGAGAGAGAATGGGAAGGTTCATTGGACCCAAGATGCATGGCTTATTAGATGAAAGAATGAGAATGACCCGAAAGCGACATGACGGGATTCCGACGGTGGAAATCGACCGAAGACATAATAGTCGGGTTTAATTCGATCGAATCCGGACCAAGTAAAGGAAAAGATGTGAAGGATACATAGGCGATTTTGGTGCTCCCTCCTTCCCCTCCCCCTCCTTTTTAGGGGCAGTGGGGAAGCACCTTGACTTGTGGGCACACACATTCACATCCTTTCCCTTTTCCCCATTCAACTTAAAGTTGAATCCTATACTCATGTGCTCACCCTTGCCCCTTTGATCTTTGTACCCCTCTGTGAAGAATCCCACTGAACCCCCCTCTCCATCCCTCCCCCTTTTCTTTATGCAGGCATGTTGCACTTCTTGTGTGCATCCAACATTAAAAAAAAAAAGGGAAGGGGAAATTCATATAACAAATGTAATAAACTATTGATGTAGCTATGCAATGTTTTAAGCACCATATTTTGTGGAAAAAGAAACATTATGTGAAAAGGTAAGTTTTCCAGTTCTTCATGTTCCCCTCCCTCACACATACAGGCACGCACGCAGATCAAAGCACATTTCCCCTCTTCATAGTGGAAAGTTCGTTCTAGGGCAACTTCTTTTCCACTCTCAGTTGAGATGTGGTCTACTGCAACATCATTATTTCCTGTATTGGAAAAATACCTTACTTGTGCTTCCGAGGTCTCCATCTCCTCCTCCTCCCTACATCTTTAAAAAGCTTTCACTTGAATCCATGCCGTAAAGAACCATCACTCCCAAGTCCATGAAGTGGAAGATTGTTCATGCTCACTTTCTCTTTATTAGTCCCCCTCTTATCCTCCCTTTTTCCATTTGTCTTTCCAAATGGGAAATGATGCACTTGTGGTGGGGTCCTCCAACCTACAATTCACACCAGGATGTGTGCCTAGGAATGGTGGCTGTGTTGAGACTTGGAGATGTTGATTCACTGGAAATGGCCAATTGAAATAATGCATAGCTTAAGGGCAAAGGGATGACATCCCTTGGTGGAGTCCACATTCCATGATCTACAGCCATCCTATGCAGCATAATAGATGCATTAAGCGATGCAAGTAGCTTTCAGATCGGTGTTCAATAATTCGCTCTCGCCGTCGCCGTCGCTAAGAGGACTAGGATCATTTATTAAGACTCCTTTCCCTTGTTTTTTTAGGACACTGGGCTTGTTAATTACTGTTTGGATGCTTGATTAGACCTAATGACATGATGGGTTCTTTGCCTTTATTGGTTATTTATTAGGTTAGGGTCTGGATATGGATAAGGAATATCAGAAAATTTTCGGACCACGGCAAGAAAATGACTCATATGGAATCAACAAATAATAGTGCGCCAATAAGACAACTCCAATAAAGTGTAGGGTTTTTTTTTTTTCTTTTCATCACTTTCCCTTTTTCTTCTGGAAAATACAACATACATGAGGCAGAACTATTACCATCAGCTGGTTCTCTCCCCATAGTGGGATAAACCCACTCAAAACATGAGGATAAGAAGCATAGGAAAAGCAACCGGCTGCAGCAGACGAAGGGATTAAAAAAACCCATACCCATCCCACAGTGTTGATGTAATGTACCGCAAAGAGGACCTGACAAGGAGCAAAGCATCTGAATACGACGATGGTAGGAAAGCATGTGGTTGGGGACCAGTACTCCAAGAACAATAAAAAGAATGGTGCACCCAATGGAAACAACAGAACTTACAAGAGGAGGGGGGGAAAAAAAAGAGAAAAAAAAAAAGAAGAAAAGAAAAAGAAAAGTTACATGACATCAACTACCAGGCGCGAAGAAGACCCAGGCATGTGAAAGCATACCAAACATGATCCAGACCTGCTTTCAATTATTGCAGGGGAAAGTTTAGCCACCCCCCGCTGTGTTGGATGGATGGGCACTGACATGAGCATCAAATGTTGCCGGCACCCACCCAGATGCCCAGTCGTCCTCTACACCCCCTCCTGTTGCCACTGATCTCAGTACCCACCAACCCAACTGTCCTTCAAACCTGCATTCGTGAGCATTCATACCTCGCCTTGTCGAGACCACCTGTGGCTTGGTAGTACTGACTGCTCTCCAGTAGTCTCCAGTAGACAGATGGCTCCACCACTTCAACATTTTCTCCAGTTGGGGTACTGAATGTGCCTGCCCACTCCGACAGCTTTTGTTGAAACTCACCATATATACTTGGAAACCTCTCAAGAACCCTGGTATAGGCGAAGTCCCTTCACTTGGATTATGTGCAAGTAGCTTCCCAACCAGATGCCGTCCTTAGCGTCGCGCGTCCTCAGTAAAAGCCTCCAAAAGTGTCGGCATAGCCTGCCATACATTGTCACAGCCTGATTTTCATCGGCACGGATTAGTCCTGTTTACAAATTTCAGTATGAAGTTTTCATCACTTCCTCAATTGACCATGCAGAATGAGACTTGTCAGTTAAGACTTCTAGTTCCAAAAGTCCTAAACTCTTGCAATCTTATTCTAATACAACTCCCTCCATCGTTCACCTATGCTGGTGAAACAACAAAAAACAAAAACAAGCAGCAGGTCCCTGAGGAAAAGTTAACTTAGTTGACCAATGACCAAGTGAAACAATCCGGCCTCAGCGTATTCACAGATGAACATGCCATTACATAGATCGAACCAGTTGTGATTACATGGACAAATTACACTTGTAACACAAGCAATTTCCAGAACCCCAAAGATCATGCATGTTTGCAAGATTGCAGTTTCTCTCATATATCATCAAAGGCGCTTGAGGAACTCACCTAGGAGATGAGGCGAGGCAAGGTGCGTTGCTCGGCCCAATTTCACCTAGGTGATTGCTGGGATCATCTGGGCCACCATGGCGCATGCCACAGCTCACCTTAGGCGCAGAGTCTGCCTTACGCATAGGACTAAAGACAGGCTCAATCTCCCACAAGCCACATTTGAATCAATTGATTTGAGATTAGAAATTAACAAGTTCTATATAATATATATGTGTTCCATTATATTTAATTAGCTATCTATATCTATAAATATATATATATACATCTGTATATATATATGCTTCAAATGCTCTGCACCATCACCTAGGTATTTGAGACTAAGGCATCTCTCAGTTGCCTCAGCCACCTCCTGCCTCCGACTACATAGGTTCTCTCTCGCCACCTGCCCGAATATAGAGTGAATTTACAAGATATCCCTTCACTATTTCCTGTATTTGTGGATTTTCTTGTTGATACAGTGGTAATAAAGAGCTGCCATTCAGCTAGTTCATCTAATATTCCATCTCTGCACCTCCCAAGTGACCATTGGTTCTAATGGGAAAGGTTTCCCTGACTATAAGGTTTTACCTGCCAAGTCTTCGGGTAGAACCAATTTGGGATGAATAAAATCTGCCTATAATCTGAATTGAGTGACTGTTAAGTAGATGAAGGTTGAATAATACAACTCAGTCACAGATTAGACTGATTTGATGCCAACCTAAAGTATACACAGACAATTGTCTAGGAATGCAAGCGCAGGAATATCAAAGGAGCATGTAAGTTTCCAGAAACCTTGAAGCTTTATACACAGTTCATATGACTGGAATTTTTCAAGTCCAACATATGTCAGAGTAAGATCCACAAAATTTCAAAGGCAAAATAATCCAAGTTCTTAATCAGATGATCACTAAGACAACTTCGTATCATTTTTCTCCCAAGAACTTGAGTGTGTCTCGCAATTGAAGTCATGATCCAATTATAATCTAACATCCTTAATGAGCTACAATTTCATAGAGATCCTAACAACACTATTTATTAGAAAACTTCAGCTTGTGCAAGCCACATAAGGATAGATTCCAATTGCAGTGTACATCATAATTGTCTATAACTTTTCCATCAGATGGATTAAAATTCATCATGATACTTTAAAGTCAGCCAAAACAATTAGTTGCATTAAAACATAATAAAAGAAAGATTTTCACATTTGACAAGCAGTTCAATAATCAACAAATAACAAATCTCATTCCACTTGACATAATTGGGGTTAGCTAAAATATTTTCCACGCATAATTTAAAGATTTCTTTCCGCAAATTAACCCCCATTCATATTTATTCGTAAAATTGCCCTCTTATCCTCGTTTTATTTTTAATAAACTTCTTAGCAATAACCACTTACTAGTCTTTCTCTCTCTAGCCTTTCTAGAGAGATGCTATGGTATTCTGTGCGGCCGTCTTGGCCGTCGGGGGTGTGTGAGGCGTGCTGTGTGGTGGGTCAGAGTAATAGGAAGGTGCTTGAGGTAGGGGACCTGCCAGAAGACTATGTCAATTGCCGCACGGGTTGCAGGAGGTCACTGGCCTTGTCCTTACTGGTCAAGGATACTAACCACGGGGGGACAAAGCGAAGGTTAATGGAGCTAACAGGGGAAGAATGGGGGGTAGTTAGAGTTGCCCATTCCGTGTTCCTAGAATTAGGCAGTAGTGAAGAGGGAGTGGTGAGGGCTTTGGCACTAGAATGCTTGCAGTGGACGGAGCCATTTTGAGCATTCGCTAATGGCCGAAGACCATGGTTTGCGTCTGATTCGGCCGAATCGGATCGAATCAAGGGAAACCCAATTCGCATGATTCTCATGGAATCGAACTGATTCCCATCCAATTTCCATGCGAATCGGCCCGATTCAAGTGAATCATGACAGATCAAGAAAAATCTGCTTCGCCCCGATTCCCCGATGCTGCAAACCTTGGGTCAGACATCCCCATCCACTCAAAGTAGTGATTCATCCTAACTTCCCAATCAGATAAATTTGCGGTTCCAAAGATCCGTCAAAGTTGGGAGCCTCAATGCGGACGTTCCGGATATCCTGATCCTACTCACAGTATACCCACCGCTCTTCCTCAAACTTTGGATCAAGTCTCTGACCATATCTCTTGTTTCTTGGGGGTACAGGAACTCTAGGAGTCTCGCCCACCTCCTCATCAAACGACTCACGGTTGTAGTCCTCTAACTGACCTCGTCAATCTCCAGCACAGGGAACTCTGGGTGGAGGGGCCACAGGGGAACGAGGGCGTTGCGGTTGTGGCCGTTCAACAGCTTGTTCACGCCTCGGCTCACGAACGACCCTTCTAGCGCCGCAATGCGACCAAGTATCCCTTGAATCGTGTGACCAGACTCGATAACCCTCTCCTCTAGACCTGCTAGACCTTCTCCTAAACGATAATCCATCCTACGAATGTCCTCTCTGAGTTGGTACACTAACTCAGTCAAAGGCCAGAACCTCAGGGTTTTTAGTGCGCGAGCCCGGAGCTAGTGGGTGTGATCCTGACATGGCTGGGTGAGGACCTGACATGGGAGAGGTAACGTGATACACTGCACCGCTACGTGTGGGCATGAAACATGGACTTACCCTAAATAACTAGATAGAAACTAAACATGGAAACTGAAACACTAAAAGATTGTTTGTTGATTTGACTTTTTTTTTATTGATTTCAGATTATTATTTTTTTACTATTTTTAATTTTTTATAATTTTGTTGCAGCAAATTTTGGTCGCAAGTTGAACCTCTGGAAAGAGAGTACAACTAATGCGGGCAAGTTACACTACCGGAGAACCGTCCGTCAAACACTACAAAGCACCAAGTCAAACACTAGGATGAGCTTCCACAATGTATATAAAATTAATTCCACATGCAATGTCTCTACTAGTGCTGCGAGATGGAAACTCACTACTCACAAATCGACAGTGATAAAATATTTAACTAGCCAAGAAACCGTTCTCACATACGAAGGCAAATTTAACCAGATACTACATAAGCAAACGAAAGAAAGCATGCGACTAAACGCTAACCGACTTGCTGTCAAGCGAGGTACCTACGACTGAAGGACACGGGCGTTGCGATCACAAAGCCAAAGCCGGGCGCTTGCTGCTACTGGATTGTGGCTTGTTGTTCCAGTCCAGTCCGATCGTCAGCACAGCAAACACACGTTGTACAGACCACGTTCTGTGCCCCAGGAGGTAGGCGAGAGGTCGCGCTGGGTGCTCGCGCGGGGGTGTACGCGGTCGACGTGGCTGAAAAATCTCTGTGTGGCAGCGTCGAGAGGTAGAAGTTCACCAGGTATTCTCCGTCGGCATTCAGCTGTGCAGGTTCATCTGAACAGGGTGTCCGAAAAAGTGCAGAGATGCTGTTGTGTACTGCGACTGGGACTGCGGTGAAGATGTGTGCTCTCTGCTCACTATGTGAGCGGCGATCAGATAGGCCACCAAGACCTAGTCTACCCTGGGCACGAGCGACGAGGCTGTCCGCACGTAAAAGGGGGCGTGAGGGTGTGAGGGTGGCGCTCTGGTGGTGAGTCGCGTGCACGATGACGGGGGGAGGGGCGAAGGTGGTCGCCTCTCGAGCAAGTGACACGGAGCGATGATGGGGTCCGCAGCATAACCCACTCCCGCGCGAAGACGGCAGGCTTGCGGCTGCTGTGGAGAGGGGCCCGCGCGGCGCATGGCGTGCAACCTTCGCGCGGCGATGGGAGTGGGATGGTTCACGAGTTACTGTAGCGCTACAGTGCTCGCTACAGTACTCGCGGAAATGAGAGAGGACGATGTGGGAGAAGGTATTACTGTAGCGCTACAATGCTCGCTATAGTACACAGAGGAAGAAAATAACAAGAGAGAGGAAGAAAGAGTGGATCGGTGTTGGGCTCTGATACCAAAATGATGCGGAACGTGGGGGAGAAAAGGGAGAAGAAGGGGAAGAGCTTGAAGTTGCGCTGGAACAGAGAGGAAGAGGAAGAAGGGGGGAAACGACGGGGGTTTCAAAGAAGATTTTCTTTTACTTTCTACTGATCAATCCACTTCTCAGAGGCTTACAAGAGTTTTTATAAGCATTAAACCCTAAAGACTCCAAATGACCCAGCAATGACCAAAATAATCCTGAGACCTAAAATAGATTAAAAGCGCATTAAAAATCACAGAAAATAGAGAAAGACCATGTTGGGGCCCTAATGGGCCAACAATCTCACTAAAGACTGCTCTTAATAAATAGAAAATACATCAACATAGAAGATATCAATCCTCAAGCCTAATGGATGCCGATGTCGAGTCTGGATGTCTCCTCTGGCGATAAACGCACATTGGGTCAAACCAAACATGAGCTCGGGTGTCCTCACCAAACACCCTCCATGAAAGAGGTGCCAAGGTCCGGAAGCCAACCTAGAACAAAAAGGGCTCCAGAGTCCAGACATATGAGTCCCTGTCGCCCCTGTCTAGGAGATCCTAGATATTGGGAGCTCGTATGGCACAACTACGGCGAGGAGGCAGAGATGACTGCCAAGTTGAGGGGGGCAGTCGGTCCCTTGTAGTCTCTTGACCACGTCAGAGACTTCTTTGATGTCCACCTCTTTCCCTTTCCTCCTCCAGACGACCTCCCAAGGCCAATTGGGGATCTCTCTTCCACAAGCACCACTCCACAACGAACCTTCGAGTGCCGAAGGTTGGACGCTAGCAGACTGGGAAGGCTAACTAGGTCTCGAAAGCACCGATGTGGACTGCTAAAGCGAAGCAAAGCGAGGCGAGCCAGGTAAGAGGGATGGCATTGTTCGAGACTCCCCAATCCAACACGTGAAGTCAGGTCTATGGGTAAGTTGTGGATCGGCCCACAAACCGCACCCGGACCACCCAGAAAAGCCTTCGACCCACCCCACAGTTGGGCCGTTGAGCCGCCAAACCAGTCAGACCAGCCCAATCAGTCGCTCAAATTCAAAAACCTTGCACATGAGCTATGTCGTATATAATCTTCCTCCATCTGTTTGTAATGATGCCCTAGGGGCGATGGTGCCTATGCTTGCTCCTGCAACTCCTCCACTAGCCATGTGCAAACAACAAGTCCCTGGTTAGTTCCAATGTGATAGCACCCAACAGGACTGTCGGACTAGAGACCTACATTGTAGCCATGACCGTTGTCCTAGATCCTAGCTCTATAAACCCCAAGCTTCCCCTCACCAACCTCTTGAACTCCTTGACCATGAAATGGACACCTTCCTCATCGTAGAGGATCACAGGGGTCCCTTCCAAGACAATCTTGATCCTTCTCCTACCTAGATTAGGGAAGGTTCCCCAAAGGATATCCCACTTGTGTAATGGAGGACTACATCCCTACTTGTAGAAACCTATTCTCTAGGGCCCTCAAAACTCCTTCCTCAGAGTGGCCCAAGGTCGAGAAGCACTTGCGAGCTGTTTGCGAGACCACCCATCCACCTCCAGCGCTTTCCTCCAAATGTCGTTGGACCAATTCCACAAAGTTCGACCTTCCAATATCGTCGCCGCTAGACATCTCTGCAATCCCCACATCCTACCATGGAGTGGCTTGGCCGAAAAGGCTTCAACATCCACCCATCTTCTCCCCCAACCCAAAGATGATTGTAAAAGTTAGGGCACTTACCACCGAGGCATACGACTAGGGCCGAGACGCTAGCGCCGATGAGGCCACCAAGTAAGAGCGTTGAAGATGACCCCTACTTCCGCACGAAAACATGTTGGAGGGAAAGCGCCAGCCGAATGCCGATCAAGCAAGGGGCCCCCACACGAAACCCACAAAAGTTGAGAGTCTCTCTCTCTAAAAAAGTCCAGAGAGAGAACCCACTAGATAGATTGCCACTGGGTTTAATTGTTGTTATGCCTTGGGTTTCTAAAAATTATCAATATGGCCCCAAAAAACTCAAATTTCCGTACAAGCCAACAACTCTTGAAATAATATGCATGATTTGATACAACATGGTTATTCTCTCACATGTATATTTCTAAAAAGAACATGATTATGTAAAAAAAACCATGTATTCCAAACAGGGTTTCACCATGACGCCACAGGCGTACCACAGTGTGCTAGGGCCATCGCAACCCTGGCACATGCCACGGTACGATCCAATCTAGTCTCGATCGGTACAATCTGGACCAGATCTAAATCCGACCCAACTAGAGTCAAAGCAGTCCGATCAGATCTTCTTTTTAAGCTTCTTGTTCAATTAATCCAAATTTTTAAATTGATTTTTTGGTAAATGATAACAATTTTGTTTTGTTGTAGAAACATTATAAGAGCATACATTTATCATTTTAGTGCATGAGAATGTGTTTTCATTAATGTTGATTAATTTGTGATTATAAATTCGTATATTATTTTAATATAAAGTTGACATTTTTTTGGGCAAACTCGAGATGATATGGAAAGAAGAGATATTGCGATTCCATGTGTTATTTTTTTCAATGCTTATTGCATGAATATTATTTTTAATTTCAATAATTTGTATTATGTGAATCTATTAATGCATGTTAATGGTATTGTGCTATGTGAATGTCAGAATATTAGATGCCTCCAAGAAGACAAAGTAATGATGGTGAGTGGCAACATGGGATGATGCTTCAGGGGAATAGACATTGGTTCCAATGCAATTATTGTTCCATGCAATTTCATAGGGGACGTGTCTCTCGTCTGATGAACACTAGAAGATTGTGAGATTTGTGTGCGATGGTTTTGGTCAATGAGATGCTTAGACAATTTATAATCAGGAATTTTTGGCATTTCCTATCACCTCAATTGAATGGTGTGATATTTATATGGTCATTTAATGTGAATGAGATGCTTATACAACCCTAAATCATGCATTTCTTTGTATTTTCTATCACCACAATAGCTCAATGTGTTATTTATATGTTTATTACACAGGTTAATATTGTTCAACATTAAATCTGAATCAAATTTATCTAAAAAATCAGATTACACACACAAAATTAAAAAAAAAAATGTTGCGGCCGTACCATATCGGTACGATACGGTCCGTATCGTGCCAGCAAGACCTTGGTACGGCCGAGTCCGGTGGCAAGGCCAACCTTTTTTAAAAAAGTGGATGGTACCACAGATTATATTAAGAAAGAAAAGAATGCACCAGTGTAAGAAGCCCAAAAAGCCCTTTACAAAAGAGAGCCCACATGGAGCCTATATAAACCCCCAACTCCTCAGCAAAACAAAAAGGGAGGAGTTAGATCCTTCACAAAGATGCTCGGCCCAGAAAAGGATTTTTTCAATCAAAAAGGAAAATAGTCTTTCCTTTGTCCTGGCTTCTTTCCTGAACAATCTATTGTTTCCTTCAGTCCATATGGCCCAAAGTGTACCATGCAAAATCAGCCACCAAAACATCTTGATTCCATTTGTGTTGCAATCATACCCACCAATCCTCCATTGGAATGTCAATCCAAAACCTTAAAATGGTAACAATAAAGAAATAACAGAGTATAAGTATTAAAAATAAAAAATAAAGAAACAAAAAATAATGAAATAGTCATGATAACAAAAAATACAAAAGATAAATAAATAAAACTATATGATAATAAACAATAGTAAATGATAAAATAATAATAAATGAAATGCATGAATGGATAAAAAATGAAATGAAATAATGAACATCTTATGAACCAAAGTGACAACGAGGTCAAGTCATTTCATACATCATGTTGCACAGCTCGCACCAATATCTTGTTTTCCTTTTGAATATCTTTGTGGCAGTTAATCAGAGTAATTGGTCATATGGCCAATTAACACCAACTGAGGTTGGTGGGAAGAGGTAAAAGGGCACGATCTTCGGTCTCTAGCCTGATTCAATGCATACATCCACCAAGGGTTCACCCCAAAACCTTGGAATTCCCACTGCTTCAATGGTGAAACGGATGCAAAGAAAACCACAATAATGGACATCCTACATCTGCTTCATCTGGGAGGTTCACAAAGAAAACCACAGAAAATTCAAAAACAACCAAAATCTATGTTAGGTTAAATTGAAAACAGCAACAAGTAGTCAAGCAAATAGACAATCCATTTCATTATAAATTAAATGCTAAAAGAAAAAGAACAGACTTCAAACATCTTGTTAGGTTAAATTGAAAACAGCAACAAGTAGTCAAGCAAATAGACAATCCATTTCATTATAAATTAAATGCTAAAAGAAAAAGAACAGACTTCAAACATCTTGTAGCCAACATTGAGCCAAGATAATGCACCTCTCGCATACCGAAAAACATGAAACTATGGAGTTTGCAAGAGAGTCAACTCCCAAGTCAAAGAGAGGCCTCAGGCTCGGGTTGACCAATAAAACATTTTTTGTTTGATCTTGCATTAAAAAAAACTACAAAATCTAGCAGAATTTTCACTCAAAAAAATGAATTTGCCAGTGACCAACAAATATCTAAACCATGCTCAAATTGCCTTTCATCTTGTAAACATTCACATTTGGATCGCCACCAATCTCAATCTTGTGTCCTTTCGAAAACTTCGTTAGTTTGATTGCATCTGTTGATCTTTGGGGGATAAATTATGTCTATCTGTCCATACAGATGTGATTTTATCAAACATTCTCAATTATAATCCCAGATGAATAAGCATCAGTAAACGAATTACTTTCATGCAAATTCATTAGAAACAAAGTTGAAATAATTAAAAATATCCATACTCACCTGGTGGTAAACTTACAAATCTTTTCTGACACTCATGAACAGAATTTTTTTCATTCTTGGAGGAAAATCTTCTTCATATATGAAGTTCTTTTTTGTGCAATTTTCCACAGCTTGCTTAGGATTAAGTCTTATGTATACTGGTGACATAGTATGTCTTATTATAACTATCACTCATGATTTACTTGCTTATTGGTTACTATAGATTTTAAGATGATGAAGCCACATTTAGACAAAGATCATTGGCTATCAGAACCAGGCACTCCTTAGAGATGCCTAGGCTATTTAAACAGACGAGAACATAAGAGCCTACAGGGATATAAGGTCCCCTGAGTCCTGACAGAGACAATATGTCAGTATAAGGGGGTATAATTAGAAAGGAGGTATAATAGATATATATGTTTATTAAGAGAGAGAGAGAGAGAGAGAGAGAGAGAGAGAGTAAAACAACAAACTGTCTCAAGCTTAAAGATGTATAAAGTGAGCAAAGGTTTTCTCAGCAATTTTCTTCTATGTTTTCTTGCAAAGTATATTACTGAGTTTTCACTGCTAGGAGTAATTAATGTTTTTTTTACTATGGATTAAAGATGTTTCCTGGATGAGAAAATTTTCTTGCTTTTGAGGGGCATTTATATGGCAAAAAGACAGCCATTTTTTAGCATCACTATAAATTTCATCACATTGATTCTTTCCCCCTCTCTTGAAGGTGACCAAATCATTAAGGAACAAAGGGAGTACAAATTATCAAGTACAAACAAAGCAAAAAAAAAGGGATCCAGCTATGATGGTAGGAGGTAAAACTTATTCCCTTAAGTAACCCCTTAACCCATCACAATAGAAACCTTTTTGCAACTCAAAGCAAGACGAACACATGGTTTGCCCCTTCCCCCTTATTCGCAAGCCCATAATCCACATTAAGTGGGCATAATGTTCAACAGCACTGAAAGGACTTACAACGACGTGAAGTGTGTATCCTTTCTTTCCTTCGCATACCCATAACACTGTCAAGGAGAAGCACTATTGACATTTGGTTGTCATCCTTGTTTGCGATTAAGCTTCCTCCACTTCATAATGAAATGCAATATGAGTTCAATTTCTCGAATTTGAGATCTATCCTTTTGCAGCTGATCAGTCAGATCACTGTCGTAATTCTTCACTGAAAGAAACAGAAGCTCCAAGGTCTCCCATTGTACATGTATTTTTAGTGAGAAAGACATACTTTCCCTATAAATTACCAAAGAAATGGGAAGAGAACTTCCACTTCCTGTTATGCAATTAATCTCCTGGGAAACTTCTCACAGTATCTTCTCTATTAATATCGCAAACTGCATTACCTTTATAGCCCAGTATCTTTGCAATAAATGTTGAATGGATTTGGACATCAGTTATGAATTGATTCATCCAAAGCTTTCATTTAGCAATACCCTGGAACTAAAGTTCATCCAACCAGGAGAAGCTAAGCAAAATAACATGTAAAAGTATCATTGGAGAGTCTCCAATTCCATACTGTGGCTGCCATGCACAAAGGTCTGTGGTAGAAAGCTGAAAATAGGAAAGTCACATATCAGAATCCAATGCCTCCCCAATAGCATAGAGATGTCACCACAACAGTCTGCATTGATCTCCATTTGATGTAACCAGCAAATGTACTAAAGCATTGTTTAGCAGATACCAAGGCCAGGTTAGATTGAAAACATACAGTTCCAACTTCTGAAAGAATGATGAGCCTTTTAAACCAGTCAGCGAGATCCAGAAAGAATCTCAGTGTGAAAACCGCATTATGCCAACATCCCATTAGTCAACTCTGGGCATACTCTACCACTTAGAGCCACAAACTTGTCATAAAACTTCAGTAGGGGGCATTTCTCTACCAAGTAGCATCCATGGTACGCTTCCTTAAGGAAAACAGTACTCCAGGATCCCTTATTGGTGATATAAAATATCCGTGGTTCTTTACTAAACAAAGCAACAACTTACAGGGTAGCTGGTACTCGTTGTGGAAGGCGTCCAACTTATCAGAGGTCAGCCGCTTCTCCATGGTGAGACTCAACAGCTCGTGGAGCACTGCGACAGCCCGCTTCCGGGCCTGCGGCGTCCTCGGTTCGAAACTCCTCGCATTCAAGTAGGGGGAAGGGAACGCCATCTTCTGCCATTTCACCACTTCCTCGACGTAGCCCTTGTTCGGCCTGAAACCAGGAGGATACAACAATCTGAAGGAGAAGGGTCCTGGATAGTTTCCATCCCTCGGCAATTTCTTGGGTGGCAACTCCGCCCCTCCAAGACCAAATCTTTCCTCTCGGGCGGTTGTCACCAGGGAAGAATCCCAGCTCTCGAGGCAGAGATAGTCAACTCCGTTGATGCCTCTCACCGAGAAGAAACTTGGGTATTTAGGGATTAGGCATCTCCTGTAATCCCTAGGCAGGCCAAGCTCCACCCCTATGAGATCAACTTTCCCCAGAGGCACCTGGCAGTCCATAGACATCATCAGCAGCTTTCTCAGCTTCTTCACTAAGATGGGCTCCATCAGCTCCCTTGCCTCGGCCTCTTCCCTCGACACCATCTCGGCCCTCTCAGTGAGATCGACCGCGATGGGCGCCCGCGCCGCGCCGCCGCCGGAGACCCTGAAGATGGAAGACTGCCTCTGGATAAGGGAGACGAAGTCCCACTTCTTGACGAAGCCCACCTCCTTCTCGAGGTCCCGGAGGAGAATAGACCGCTCCTTGCGGGCGAGGATGAGGTCCCTGAGGCAGAGGATGAGAGCAGGCTTCTTCTGCAGGTCCATAACGTTGTCGAGGTCGGGCACCCGGTGGTACACCCTCTTCTTGGGCCTCCTGCCCCCTGATGCGGAGGACATGGGCACGGCGTGTTGCACAAATAAGATAGCTCTGAGGCGGTGGCCATGGAAGAAGACGGAAAAGAGGGCAGTCTGTCTGGATGTTGGCGGCGCGTGGTAGAGGACACTTCCCCGTCCTCCATGTCCATGCATTCTCTCTCTCTCTCTCTCTCTCTCCTCTCTCTCTCTCTCTCCCCTCCTCTGTTAAATCGGCGCTTTTGCACGGATCAGTCGCAGGCGAAACCCCACCCCTTCTTAAACCTTCCAATGAAATAAGAACTATGGAAACATGAGAGTGTTGGTGTTTCTGCTTTCCCATCTATTTTTATTTTCTATTAAAAAATTAAAAATAAAAGTAAAATGAAAACTTCGGATATAATAATATTTGTATAATTAAGATTAATTTATAAATTTATAAGTATATTAATTATTAATTTATAAATAATTTCAAATATAAATTTTATAATCTTTTCTACCGTATTTCTTCATCATGTACATTATAATGACCCTTACTAAATGAAGTATAACAAGATCAAATTAGTATGATAAAATCATATAGTGATATATAATGGTTGAATAATAGATAATCAATATATGTAGATATAAATATCATTAGAGAAAAAAGTTGCCAATAATTGGGACTAGAATAGATGACGTTTACATATAGATGGGAGGTGAGAGACAATGAGTTAAAATTTTAAGAGCCAAAGTTTGAAGATATTTTATTATAAAAATATTATATAATATGTATTAAAAATTATTAAAAACGAAAACCGAAAAGCGGATACGGAATTAAGTGTTTCTGCTTCCGCATCCTATAAGAATTCAGATATCCACTTTGCTTCCGCTAAGCTATCGAAAAGTTCTTTTCGAAATTCCACATCTTATAAAAAATACGGAAACGGATCGGCTAAACAGAATTCGGAGGTCCATTGACAGTCCTAGTTCAAAGCAAAGAAGGATCAGAAATTTCTTATAATCAGATTATTTTTTATAAAAAAAATTAATTTAATTAATTTGATAAAAAAATTAGAATTATCAATAAAATTTTAAAAATTCAATAAATCACATAACTCCACTAATCATTCTCTGGATCCGTCACTGGTTCATAAGGCAAAATATATAACCTTCAAAGATCTGTCCTATCTGATAGTTGTAAAGCAAAGATGACGAGAAAGAAAATTGTTGTTTATTCGGCTCCGAACCATCATTTTAATTGGTCCGTGGCTTGTTTTAATCAAATAATTAGTTGAATAAATGATTTACTCGATGGACCGAGTAGATAGCATAACTTGATGAGAAATATTTTAGTTCATGACAAAATTTTAGTCATAAATTTTAGTTCACGAACAAAAATTGTCAACAGGTATGCTAAGTATAAAAAAGCATTTCATGTTTCCAGTTCTTCGGCTCATGACATAATTTTAGTCATAAATTTTCTTGTTTGTTGATCATTTTATTTTATTTTATTTAGTTAGAATTTTCTGTAACAAGGATTATAAATCTAGGTCAAAAAATATTTAAAAAAAAATAACTCGAGACTTATTTTTTTCTTTAAAAGAGATATAGATGCGGTGGGATTTCCTTCCAAAAAAAAGATACACCTCATCAAACCTAGTCTCTTCTCTTTTTTAAAAAATGAGAAAAAATTGATAAAAAATAATAGCCAAACACCTAATAAATCTTTGAAATCGAGTCTTGTTAGGAAACAATTTTTTGAGCCGAGAACCGTCAGTGACGCGGTGGTCGCCCCCCCCCCCCCCCCCCCTCTCTCGCCGCCAATGGAGGGGGGGGGAGACGGGAGGGCGCGGGATCGATCTCGCGCCGTCTCCTCATTTCTCCCCATCCCCAGCCAACCAACTTACCCATAAAAAAAAAACAATTCCTTGAGCCTTATAATACAAAGAATCGATTCATCTCTGTAAAATCCCTAAAATGAGCATTCTTTGTAAGTCTTCGGGACAAATCTTCCTTGAAAATCTCAAAACGGTATTCTTTAGAAGTCTCAAATCAATTATTCATTCTAAATCTCAAAATGATTATTTCTTAGGTCTCCAATCGAACATTCCTTTTAAGTCTCAAAACAATCATTCCTTATGTCTCCAAATCAATCTTTTGGTAAGTAAATCTCAAAATGATCATTTTGACTCAAGTTTCGAACGATCATTTTTATTTAAGTTCTTGAAATGATCATTCCTCTTAAATTCAAAATAAAATTTTAGACAACTTGAAATGGTTTTAATATGGAACAAATCCCTATTAAAAATAATTCATTTTTGTCAAAAATAATTCTTAAATAGTTCTTAGTGAAAATCTACATAAGCCATAAGAAATTGAGTGTTATGATGACTATTTTGAAAGAACTTAACGCGTCTCTAAAACCTTCCCAACTCGGATTAAATCAACATCATTCTATCAGATTTGTCAAGGAAATATTGAGTTTTTAACATGCAAGAAATGAAGTGTCTAATGTACATAATTTTGAACATTCAAATAAGATAATACTCATATAAAACATTGTTATCACTGTAGTATCATTGTTGCTACTCGTTAGAACCTAGCTGAAGGAGGAGTAAGACGACCAATCTTGAAGGAATTTTTTTTAGTTAAGATCTCAAGTTTCTAAAGGTAGACATGACTTGATGTTGAATATTAGGTGATTGAGAGGCAATCTATAATAGAAAGGAAAAACTCAAGGTTGATGAAGTAAAGGGTGTGCTAGTTTGGTCTCCTTATGTGTGGGGTCTTTAGTGCCATATTGGAAACTCTAAAGAGTGTGAAAACTTTATAACCTCAAAGGTGTAGGAGACTATGTCTTATAGACAAAGATGAGACTATACTAGACCATATCACACACGCGCGCCGCTGGGCGGGGCGGGCGGGTGCGGTCCAGCCGGCTTGCCTTGGCACCTTTTTACTTTTTCTATTTATGTTTTTGCCCTTTCTTAGAGAGTTTGGAGTTGTTTGAGCGGTTCTCCAACCGGGCCCATTGTTTTTGCCTTGCGCGTGCGTGTGGCGTTTAAGGGTCGTAATTAGGGATTCTTAATCACGGTTACGCTATTTCTTCTCGGAGAATGCGCCTGTTTGACTCTCTGAGGAACCGCTCACTGCCTGCTCGCTCCTTCCCTCGGTCTTCCACCTGCGTCGCTCTCGCCGGCTGGTCGCACGCCTTCGGACACCTTCGCTGTGCCTGTGTCCGATCGCCAGACGTGTCACGCCGGTGTTCGGTGCACGCTCTCTTTCCCTTCTGTTTCATTCAAAGAGGATTAGGTTTACAGATTGCATAGTTTTACGAGATAGCATAGGTGCGAATGTTAATCTTGTGGTAGTAGTCGTATCCTAGAAGAAGACCGTCATACCCGACGTACTGTTCTTGTGGGGGCGATATCTTCTTTAAGGAGAGTCTTTTTGAGACGCTTCTACTACTTACATTTCTTTTATTATTGTATCTATCGATGCACTTCGTCCATCTCATATATAATGTATTTTGGTTGTTGTTATCTGGACTATTCCCATACTTACTTTATGTGGTATTGCATTTACATGTTTAAATCCGATTGTGCCATGTGTCGACCATGTTACACACTATCTTTCCAACACTTGAATCTGGATTTCCTTAATAAATCTCACTTATATACACGCGCTCACATCCACATTTTTCCCAAAATTAAATTCTTCAATTTTAGCTAGATCCCTGATGATTAAAAGTTATTGGTCTTTCCCTCACCGTGAAGGGTAAAGCTTTTGACAACCATGAACCACTTGACCTCCTTGAGTTGCACATTTCAATCTCATGAGCTTCAATGCTCAATTCAGAGCCTTTGATCATTTCTTGCAACATTTCCTTCATTCCTTAGAAATTTTACCTGCATGCATACTGAAATTAACCTGCATGCATATGCTCACATCAACTTGTTCAAAATCATATTTTTTAGTTCAATTAAAACAATTCTAAATTGACCTAGCATGTTGTTGTTTTTTCCCTCAGTTATAAGAATCCCTGCCCACAGGCATTACTAAGGCAGTTAGTTATTATGCAGTGAGACCCAATCACCCTTGTTGTATCATGGTTCTTAGCCAAATACACTTTGGTAGGTGGTTAACTTTTGGTGAGCTAAGCTAATCTGAAGGGGTTTTTGGTTAAGGAGAAAGACTTTGTGCACTTCTCAAAGTGTAAAAATGCCATGTCATCTTGCACTTCCCCCCTCCCATTGGTGGGAATCAAGGTGCCACATGGATCTCTCTCCTCTTTTTCACCAATGGGAGGGGAGAAGTGCAAGATGACATGACATTTTTACACTTTGAGAAGTGCACAAAGTCTTTCTCTTGGTTAAGATAGGGTAGAAAGGGGTACAAACATGGTTAAACTATCCAATCTCTTTTGGCTGGGTCGCGTGATTGCTAATTAACTAGGGGTAGTCTTTTTTATTATTATTTCAAATTATTTTATGTTAAAAACTAGGTTAATGTACACATAGTTAACTTAACCATTGGGGTACATACCCCTCCACCAGAGTGGGCCGAGCCACAATGGCAAGTGGATTATCATAGGTAAAAAAGGTGTAAATCTTATGTTAATAGTTACATGAGTTTGGTTGAGAGGTATTAGCTAACTGAGATGACCGGATTTATCTATTTTTACCCAGGGATAACTCTGCCCACCCTAAGGGGAGAGGTAGAAAAGTTACCCCTAGAATACTTATCGTTCAAAAAAATTATTTTATTCATAATTATCTTCCCAACTCGAGATAGAAATCTCTCCCTATAAATAATCTCTCTTTGGGCCAAAGATTGAAGGAAAGTTGCCAAGAGAACTTCGCAAGGACATTCATAGACGATATACCGAAGACATTAGCCTTCTGAACCTGGTTTACCAAGGAATAATTGAGAACAGATTGGCAATAAAGTCCACTGGCAAACTAACCATGACTCTATTTATAGCATGCTCTTACCAAAAAATCAATTGAATATGTCCCTAATTAAGAGTTAAAACACCACAAAATGCCATGAAATATGGCATTTCATATGTCCTATGAATATGGTATGATAGATGAAATATGGTATCCGGTGATACTTTTGGCAATAATATTTCAAGATAAAAACCTAAAGCCCTTCTCCAAGCTGTGACAGAGGAGGGACCTTGGAGATGCGCATTGTCATTCACATAAACCACTGCCGAGCATCCAGCACATGAGAAGGCGACGGGCAATCTATAACGAAGCAGCCTGATCAACTAAGAAAACCTCTTTCAACGGGAAGAAATGATGTAGATGTCTGATGAAGAGTTAGATAGAACCATTATAGGATAACAAAATTAGGAACTTCTTTTAATTGGCCACTCAAACATGACTACAAGCTACAAAGCAAATGAGACGCCACAAGAACAGAAAGATTTAAAAACCTGCAGACTATGGGAGCAATTTTGCCGGATGAACAAATAAACTAACTCATCCTCTGAGCAGCTTCCTTGGCAAGAAGCCTCTCCCTGGCCTTTGTTTTGGCCTGTGATTTCGAACCCATGATACCGCCACCCCACTTCTTTCTTATCTCGTCAAATTTGTCGTTGAAGTTAGCCTGGCTCATAAATTGTTATTGTTAGGTTCGTATTTATTTTTGTGTGAGGAGGAAAAGAAGGGTAAGTTTGCGAACCTTGATCGCTTCCAAGATTTTACTGAATTCGAGTTTGTCCTCATTCTTTACCGAAGTCAAGCACAAAACAGATGCGGTCTTCTTGTGTACGATCTGCCAGAAGTTTGAAATGTAGCACATCAAACACAGATTTAAATTAATCGACATGGATATCATGTTCTACATCAAAAGATTTTGCTAGATCAGAAGGCCAGTCAATTGGTTTAATCAACGTTTGCTTGAAAAGGTTGGAGCTTACCGATCCAAGGCGAGCTTTTCCCTTCACAATGCAGTAAGGAATCTCCATCTTCCTGCAGAGTGCAGGCAGCCAGACGACCAACTCTATTGGATCCACATCATGGGCTATAACAACCAGCTGAGCCTTGTTCTACAAACAGGATAAGGGACACGTACATCAAAACGTAGGTCTAATCTATATGGCCCAGAATATTTATTGGTCCGCCCAGCTCTAACACTTCATATCAAAATAGGAACACGGTGGAAAAGTGAAATGCTGCAGTGCACTTGAATAAGGTAAGCAAGAGAAGTATCTATACCTGCTCGATGAGGTATGTAACATGATTAAGGCCATACTTGACAACAATCGGCTTCTTCACCTCAACGGTTTTTCCCTCGGCCTCAGCCTGAGCTCTCTTGAGAAGCCTTTCTTTCTTTGCAGCTTTGTCCTCTGGTCTATATTTGAGGAGCATCTTGAAAAGATTGGTTGCTGCATTGAGGTTTCCAAAATGCAAATTGCAATAAGTAAGAAGTTGACTTAGAAACATAAGGTATGAGCACAGAAGATTACACGTCATGATGGAAGACAGACATTAGTGAATGGAATGTTAGATCACTATTACCTAGACTCAAGTGAACATAGAGCATAGGTAGATTTAAAAAAAAAAACTATGGCAAAGAGAGACTTCTGACCACCACCCCAGTCAAAGAATACAAGCACGCATCAGTATCAAAGGGACACATCACACAACCTAGTATACGCTGTCAAAGTTCAATGTGGAGAAATAAATTCCACCACTGAATATACGAAATTCTTCCAATGACTCACTCGAAGAATAAATAACGGAACTAAAAGAAACAGCATCTATCAACAGGTTACTCCATTAAAATCAATTACCTCAATACAAGATGTCTATTTAAGAAATCTGAAACATGTTACGCCATTCGTGATCCTTTCACATTTAGTTTTCTGAGCATCTCTAGAACCTGCCACCCGGCCACATGAACTTGCAGCGCCCCACACCCCCCCCCCCCCACCCCGACTTCTTTCAATCATGAACACTTCCATGTGTACTCCCACATGCATATGCTATCTTCTCTTTTGGGGTCAGGAGGTTTCTTCCCAAAGAGATTATTCCCCATTGTTGTAGATTAACAGTTATAGGAACAAGTTATTTTCTCCCAGGAAAAAATGTGACCAACAAGAAAAAGAAATCATGGATGTAGGAATCCAATTGAGAGTGGCTACCACAAGAAAGAATATACAAAGGATAAGCTCAACAAATCTTGGGCAATGAGGGTGAGTGAGAGAATGCCTGAACATTCCACTAACCACTGCGACAGCGCTCCCTCCACTCCCACCAACCCTCCCACATGCAAATGGTGGTTTGGATGTTGGGGGGGTGGAGTTGTTCATTATGGACAATGGGGTGACAACTGTTGTTTCCAGCAAAGTGGGTAGAAGGCCTGTTGCTGAACTCAGAGGTTCTTCAACCCGCATAGAGGGAAGGCTGGCGATTTGTGGAGCCACACCATGCATGCAACAAGCCGAGGCACAAACAAGGTGGAAGGGAAAATACCAAGCGGCCTTAGCCACCCCTATGTCAGGACAATAACCAGCCGTAAAGTTGAGTATGTTCAGTAGTTTACACAACCATAGTGTACTCCGGCAAAAGCTTGTGTTCAATCTTATTATAATCTAAAACAAAAAAAAATCTAATTTCACCGTGTCCCGTTTAACAATAACAAAGAAGAGGATTTTGCTCATATTACCAAGGTTCTTGTCCAAGGTCCTGGTGAACTGGTTCAACGCCGGGGGCACCTTCAACCGCTGCTTGAGAATCCTCCTCTGCCTTTGGATGCGCACCACCTTGGGCCATTTCACGAACCGGTGCAGGTCCCTCTTGGGAGGCAGAGCCCCTCCGATCCCAAACTGCTTCGGGCGCTTTTCGAACAAGGGATTCACCACCTTCTCCTGACGCCGTAACCAAAAACTTTTAAGACTCCACTACTGAGCAGTTCAAGCTAGCAAGAGATTACTAAAGACCAAAACTTTGTAACGTTGGCATATCATACCGGTTTCTTCTTCGCTGGTACAGTTGGTTTGACACCTCGTTTTGGAGCCTGCGAGATCCAAAAAGACAGACAATTTAAAAATTGAAAGAAAAAAGAACCGACCATAACAGAACTGGGCATTACTCCTTGGAATGAATCGCATGCTATTGAGATGCTCCATCCGAAGATCTCCAGGAAAGGGGACCTCGGAGAAAAAAGATCTGGAATTGTTGTTTCAAACACGCGCGAAAAACACTAACACAGGTAGTGATAGAATCAAAGAAAAATGTCGACGGAATGGTCGCGTCAAGCCCAGAAACCGCGAAGAGGAAGACGAACAGTAGGACTTGCAGAAGGAGTGGAGATTGTGAGCTAAGAGTAGATGGAGAGAGCTGCAAATTACCATTTTTCCCCTCCTCCTCCTTCCTTGGCGTGTGGAGGTGGCAGAGACGGCCGTAAACCCTAAGCGGCGGCGAAAGCAGAGTCTGATTGAAAAAGTGGCTTTATAGCTACCCGTGAAAGAACATTACGAATAAGTCCTTCTAAACTTTTCATATCCTTTTCGTACCTATTATGTGTTAAAACTGTTCTCTATATTTCGGGTTGTGAGTCATTTGACTTGTGTGTTATATACCCTTAAATATCTCTTATATTATTTTTTATAAAATTATTTATCACGTTTAACTCGTTATTTATCATTGTTAACACTAAATATGATAAATAACGGATAAAAGTGGCATGTAACTTTAACATGTAAATTTTTTTCTCTCTTTTAATTTGTTATTTATTGCTCTTAACATAAGAGTGACAAATAACTAATAATTACGTGGACAAATAGTTTTTGCATTGACAATAATTTGTATATAAAAAGGATTATGGTGCATGAGCACTACACATGTGACCATAGTGTCCATAACAGATAGTAAATACCTATCCTAGTAAATATTTCTCAATAAAATAAGTTATTGTATTGATTATAAGCTGACATAGTACCAACAATTGAGAGGAAAGGAGAAACTAGGGTTTTGAATTTTAGATGCTATATGTTTATTATTTAACTAAAATGTATTAGAGGTATAGAAAAACTTATGTTACAGTTTTTTGTAATTATAATTCATATTATCTCCGATACTAATTTCTATTTGCCAATGAATTTTCTATCTATTAGAAATTTTTGGCATATTTTTTCCGACGGATTACTTCCGACGGATTGTCGCCGAAAAGCAGTCGAAAAATATGTTCTCCGACGAATTTTTGACAAAATGTTGCCATCTAAAATTTTGATTTTTCTTATAGTATTTTAATTAAATTAAATTACTTATTTATTTGGGTTACTACAAACACTGCCCATACAATAAATAAAATATATAATAGAGCTAAACTCTCAAACGTGTAAAACATCACTAACAAAATTCTAACCCCAACTAATTATTTGACCAAGACCCAATTTATTGAGCCAAAATTATCAAACGGTTGACCATTAAACATCTAAAAGTAAAATAATGTCTTGCACGCGGACACCTTCCACCTCTTTGAGTAGATTATGACTGCCCTTCTTAATTAGTATAACTCGCTGATCAGTACCACTTTTCCATGCATATTTACTGTCGCTTAGGACATGCCGTCGTAGAACGTGATGAAACCTCCTCCATTTTCTAGAGGTAAATGTTGGAGATGTGTACCTGATGCGGAAGCCATCCCACACATGAGGAGGAAGACGACGCCGGTAGTCGATCAACGTACGGACGTCGGGAAGAGAGACGCGTAACCCGCTGCGTTCTCCGTCTGGTTTCCTCTCTCTATGTGTCTGTAGTTGTGTGTATGACCTAATGGAGAGTCTCACACATATTTATAGAGAGGAGGGACCAGACCCAATGACCCTGAGCAGGATCCCACCCATAACATGATCTTAATAGGCACTTAATGGGTTAAGCCCAATAATGTATTCCATTAACTGGACCTAATGGTGTGTCTTAAGATGTGCGGCCCAATACAAGTGGACCACTAATATTGGGTAAAACCCAACATTCTCCCACTTGGTCCAACTTGTCATAAGTATATCAAATCTTCCTTTGAAAACATACATATAATATAAACTTATATAGTTTTAAAAAGACTCTTGAAGATTTGATGTCTTGGGCTTGCACCTAAAGGGAAAATACGGTACATGCGCGCATGATTAAAACCAAAACTACACACACTACGCCAAATTGGACTTTTAGCGGCCATTTTACTAGCAGCCAATTTATATTTGTTGCTAATTAACAACATTTTTTAAAAAAATGCTACTAATAAACCCACTCAAGAGCTATAGTAACTATTACATTTAATAGTAATATTATTAGCTGCTAATTGATAACAATTTTTAAACATTAGCTACCAAATATCAAAATCGGGTGACTAATACCTTTAGTAGCATATTTTTTAGTTGTAAATTCTTTTGGAATCACGGATGGCTTTGGGGGGAAGTGAAATATATTCGAATCCTCTCTCCCGCGGCAACTTTTCCAAGAAATAATCCTCCTTGTTGCATACTACCTCACGGAACGACCACTCCCGCACCTTCACGGCACCATGAACCACCGCAGCAACCGCTGCTCCTTCCTCGCAGACGCCTTCAACGGGGTCCTCACACCCCAAGAGCCGCCGCTCCATCCTCGTAGACGACCGCCCGTCCTCACGCCCTGCAAGCCAACGCAGGAGCCGCTGGTGTTTGTTTTCTCCTCCTGGAATTTCCATATCGCCGGCCGAAGATCATCGTGCACTGACCCACGTTGACAGGGGCCCCACTACGCGCATGCTTGGATGCACCCATTGCTTCCCTCATGCTCTGCAAGCCAACTATAGCCGCCACCGGCGTTTTCATCGTCCTCTAGCGATTTCTTCGTCACCGACATCTTGCAGTTCTCTGTTGGGCAAAGCTGAGCTTTCTTTCCAGAATCGTGGCAGCTTAAATAGAAGCAATGGGAGACACTGAATCTCGTGATTCGGGTAGGTGCTGCAGACTGTCCCAAATGGATTGAATGCTGCAGCAGCACAGGGGCAAGCCTGAAAAATCAACCTCACCATACTAACATGATGTACAAGAGGTTTTGGTCTAACAGTGGGGAGAGTTGGAATAGTAAACCTTTCCTGCAGGCAGGATCCAAGCGTTTCCATGCATCATTTACTGTTTCAATTCTGCTGGTGCTGCGCTTGATGTATCCTTTGATGGGTCCATGCGTGAAGAGCAGTTTGACAACTCCGCAGTTTCATCTGACCAGTATGTCTTCGTTCTTTATTTTCTTCTCTTTCAGCTATTCTATTTTTTCTTCTCAAAAACTTGTTTGAATTTCTACCAAAGCTCAAGTTGGATTGGAAATGATCTTTATGCACACTGCCCAAGTGTCACCGCATTTGGTGCTTATTATATCAGTTTGCATGAGCATTCAATAGAGCTCTGACACTTGAGGTTATTGCACTCTTGCTTTCTAGTTTCTATTTTCTCCCTGGTTACTTCTTCTAAATCATTAGCTCTGACACCTGAGGCTATTGCACTTTTGCTTTCTAGTTTCTGTTTTCACCCTGGTTACTTCTTTTAAATCATTAGCAAACTTATGTAACCTACAAAAAATTCTATGGAAATTCTCACAGCACTTTGAATTCTCTATCTAAACTATTTATAAATGTTATTATTTATCTCATTTCATAAGTCTATCAGTCAAAGGAAGCCCTAAATATTTGATGGAAAGTGCTTTCCATCTGCAGCCTGACGAAGCTTCCACTCTTTATCTGTTCTCCTCATTTCCCCGGTCTGGCAAATTGCACTTTTTTCAAGATTGGTTTTTGGAAGAATTTTCAGTAGAAATTTATATTTGACACCTGTTAAATAAACTAAACTTTCATTAGATTAGTTTAGGTCAGTTGATTCTATGTTACTGTAATCAACCATGAGCCCTTGGATCACCCCTCAGTTGATTTTTGTGTTCCACAACATACTAAGAACCTTCCCAATCAGACCAAATGGTTGTGGAGATAACACACCCTACCTCAAACCTCTTGAACTTCTAGAGTATCCACCACACTCTGTTCACCACATCAATAACCTTGTTGAGTTGTTGTGGAAGTATACGTTCTAAGCTATTCATCCCCTCTTCTTTGAAACCAATTATCATTTTTTTCCTTAAAAAGAAAGTGTAATAGACCATCAATTTTTTATTAAAATTAAATAGTGGCAGTAAAATCTAGAGGGGGGAGGAGAAATTCCTTTTTGAACTCTTCTCACTAACAACTATACGAATGAAAACACTCTACTACCACAAAAATAATAATTCTGTCACAGACAATTGAACTGGACGACTTGAATAAGTCTCCTCCTTCAAAGCTCATCTTGTGTATGGCTTAAAGAAGACATTGCAGCTAACCCTATCTTATACCTTCCCAGAATAGAATTTGAGAGTCAAAAACTCTTTTTTCCTAATCTTGTTGGTGTAGCGATTCGTTGTGGTTCTCTGAGAAAATACTGCTTTGGCTAAAGCAAAGGTGGTTGCATAATTTTTCCCTCCCTTTTTTGGGAGAAGACACCTCTCAACTTAAGGAGGCATGCCTCTTTAAACACTTGTGCACCTTTGTGTCAACCAATGAATTGACTGGCTTCTCTACTTATAGTATGGATCTATCCAAGGTTTGGTTTGTGTGCCCCTCTAAAAGAGTTGCCTGCTTTGGCTGTGATGGAGGTAGCTCCATCCTTTTGCTCTTTTCCAAGGAAAAGGTGCCTCTTGATATAGGAAGGTAGACATGGTTTTTAATCACATAGACACCTTAGCTAACAACTAATGTGGAACTATCACATGGAACCTATTTTTGATCAACAACTTGTTCATGAATACACTCAGAAGCAGCCATAACATTGTTCACAAGCCATTGTCGGGAAGGAAGGCAGAAAATTTTCAACATCAATCTGCTTGCTAATGGCAACTATCAAATTTACTGCCAAAGCTTTCATCATAACTTCTTAATTACCATTAAGAGGACTCTGTATCTAATTAACTCATCCTTTTTGAGAATCAACACCATGTGAGTTTTTTTTAGGGAAACCAAAAGGTCACAATTCATCCATTGCAGAACACCATGAGTTGCATTGAAAAAAATCTGGTATTTTACACATTATCATGAATGTCCTTGACAATGGACATAAAATCTTTCTTAATCACCGCCCAAACTGCTGGTAAAATCCTATGGAGAGTCTATCTGGCTTTGATGACTCTTTTTTCAGCCTTCTGAAAATACTATTGATCTTCTCCAAATGGTCTAATAATAAATTTGGATTCCTTTCCGGAGTCCATTGAAAGAATTTTTTGTGGTGTATGGTCTGCTAACATTTTTTTCGTGAAATACATTTTATAAAATTTGACTGCATCATTTCTAGCATGGTTTAGAAAGCCAACTGGTTTGTACCTGAACTGACTGGGCCCCTTCCAAAGTGGCCAGATTCTGTTAGGAATGGCTGGTTTTGGCCATAACCCGCCAGGGAATTGGAACTAGCATGGATAACCCTGGTTCCCATGGCCCATTTTTAGAAGCTTGATTTCTAGTGTCTAGTTCTCACTTTTTCTCGAATCTTATAGTCAATTCTGCTTATTGTTTTCTTTCACTAGCTGCTAAGGGAAGATATCTGGTACTTTGATCCCTTGCTGCAACATTGTTCATTCGCCGTTTGTTTTACATTTGACCTCTTCTCTCAATAAACCATTCATTGCACTCAGCTTTTAACCATCCTGTTCCAACATGTCATCTTTAGAGTCTGATTGTTCTCGAGGCATGTGGATAGTGAGTGGTTTGAACATGCCTACCTAATCTACCCTCAACTTTACTTCATTCTACTCTGGTTCATTCTTGACATCACAGTGGCATTGTTGAGAACATTGCGTCATCAGAAGGTTTGTCTCAGTTGGACTCGTGAGTCTTGGTCATGTGCTTTTCTCCCTCTGCAATTGCTCCTTACTGCTGCTGCTCTCCCCATCTTGTTACCTGCCACTTCTGTTCCTCGGCCTGCTTCTTTTCAGATGTTAAAAAAAAAAACTCTAGTTAGGACTGATTCATGGCACAGTCTCACACTTGAAATGGAATAAATTATTTCCAATGATTGAAATTCCCTTTGAAGTGTTGGAATACATGACAGGTACTTCTGTCAACCCTAGCCAGCTCAAGTAAGGGGTTGGTTCATGGCCAAAGTGAAAATGGAGCATCTGCTCCTCACCATTTCATTGTTGGCATTTTATTTCAGAACAAAGTTTTAGTCATACTTGGGGGACACATTTTGTTTTTTTGGTTGCTTTTTGATGACCACAGAAAATCAAATTCAGGACCCATTTGAATCCAGATTTTCATTATATTAGTGTACTTCCGTAATTATTGTATGTGTGACTTCAGGATCTCAATTTTTACCACCACAACCAAGCTCTTTTCCTGGGTCTTAGGGTCTGGCCAGGTTTTGGTTCACTTCATGCAAAACTTGAATGCAAACTTTCTAAGACTTTATATACTTTGTCTTGATTGATTTTTTTTTTGTTATCTTTATGTACAACATCAAAAAAGAGATGATGCAATAAATACTTTGTCTTGATTGATGCACCAAAATAATGAAAATTATCAGGTAAAATTTTTAATTTATACCATCTTGCATGTAAATTTGTTTAATGATATATATAAACTTCTTTGCTTTGTTTTTTTAATCAGGCACATGAGGGTAATACATCGCCTTCCATTCATTCATCTGCTTCAAGTCTTGAAGTACAATATCATAATGTAAGAATTATGTCTATTTTTATGCAATTCTATGCTAAATATGTCTTTTCTCTTGTAGGTCACTAAGGCAAAAGAATGATCTACATGAAGGCAGGTTGAAATGAAACATATTTCAATATTAATAATGTTATCAATTCTATGCTAAATATATCTTTTTACTTGCAGGTCACTAAGGCAGAAGAATGTCTACATGAAGGCAGCTTGAAATGAAACATTTTGTCATCTCTTTTTCTTTTCTCCTTTGGACATTTTATGATGACCATGTCAGAACCACCTACATTTTGGATGTTCATTGAGACAATGTTTGGAAAACATTTTTACTCTTTTGCATTCGTCATTTCTAAAATTGTGATGTCTTGTGAGAATGGATATATATGATGTTTTTTTGTGGAAATGGAATGGATATGTACGATGTTTTGTGGTGGGTTTTTTGCCAATGAATCATATATGTTGTGGAAAAATTTATCGAATACACAGAAGAATGTACATTTTGATATATTTGTATACAGGTGTGTTATATAATCAACTTTAGTGATAATTTTTAATGTCACTATTGTAAACTTATACTAGCAATATATGTGCTAGTATATGTTTTATTTACACTTTTAGTAGCAATTATATTTGTTGTTAAAATATCTATTAGTAGCCAATTACTCCCTTTGAGTAGCTATTTAAATTGCACATATTTAATCTTCAAAAGCAATAAGAAATGTTGTTAATGCGTATAGTGACAATATGTTCTAATTTTTAAAGAATAAATAATAGCCATTATATTAGCTTCTAATGGTATACAATGGAAGCAATTATATTTGCTACAACAAATAAAATAATAGCCAAAGAATAGCTACCAATACTAAACATATTTAGCAGCAATTTCAAATGCTTTTATTGCTAGTTATTGCAGCCATTTAGATGGCTATCAAAAGTTTTTGGGACGCTTAGACAACAAATAGAGTACAATTGTGCATTTTATAACAGCATTTATAAGTGTCATTAAAGATTCCTTTTAGCAGCTGTAGAGGTATTCTTTAGTCCCACATTGAAAGATAGTGAGAACAAGTGTGTGCTTATCAGCAAGAGTCTCACCTCTTCTCCCAAGAGGGCCCTTTTAAAGGACAAAACCCCAAGCATGGGGACAATACCTCTGGGAGGCACACTTAAATCACGTCTCTTCATTGGCGCCGTCTGTGGGAACGAACAAGAGGCCATGCGCCCTACCCGAACGTCTCATCTTCTGAGACCCGCACACCCTTATCCTCACTGGAGGGGCTGTGTAGAGGTATTCTTTAGTCCCACATTGAAAGATAGTGAGAACAAGTGTGTGCTTATCAGCAAGAGTCTCACCTCTTCTCCCAAGAGGGCCCTTTTAAAGGACAACCCCAAGCATGGGGACAATACCTCTTGGGAGGCACACTTAAATCACGTCCGAACGCAGCGGCGGCACCTCAAGTATGGCGCGGCTTTGCACCCATCATGATGGTTTAGCTGTTTGACAG
Source organism: Colocasia esculenta (assembly GCA_014218235.1). Taxonomy (NCBI): domain Eukaryota; kingdom Viridiplantae; phylum Streptophyta; class Magnoliopsida; order Alismatales; family Araceae; genus Colocasia; species Colocasia esculenta. The sequence continues at coordinate 121,860,909 of CM024763.1, read as the reverse complement.
GACCCTAAGCGGCGGCATCCCGCAACGGGCCCTCGCATAAATGCGGAAGCGACGCCCTCGAAGCCCTCGTTTCACCGAGCCATTCGAGGGCGTGGGGGGCAAGTGTGGTGGCCAAATCTGGTCACCTAGGCCCATGATGTGCTCGTTACGGCCCATTCACGTCCTGTCAACCAACGTGGCACTCTCGAAGGGCACGCCCTCTCCAGGGGGGGGCTGTGTAGGGTATTCTTTAGTCCCACATTGAAGATAGTGAGAACAAGTGTGTGCTTATCAGCAAGAGTCTCACCTCTTCTCCCAAGAGGGCCCTTTTAAAGGACAAAACCCCAAGCATGGGGACAATACCTCTTGGGAGGCACACTTAAATCACGTCTCTTCATTGGCGCCGTCTGTGGGAACGAACAAGAGGCCATGCGCCTACCCGAGCATCTCATCTTCATGAGACCCGCACACCCTTATCCTCACTGGGGGGCTGTGTAGAGGTATTCTTTAGTCCCACATTGAAGATAGTGAGAACAAGTGTGTGCTTATCAGCAAGATCTCACCTCTTCTCCCAAGAGGGCCCTTTTAAAGGACAAAACCCCAAGCATGGGGACAATACCTCTTGGGAGGCACACTTAAATCACGTCTCTTCAGCAGCCATGATTGTGAATGGCTACTATTTAC